>CABEEJ010002715.1:8087-38503 GCA_901482245.1 Timema douglasi
CCCCCCCCCCCCCCCCCTGAGGTTCTTATATAAAAATTGAACTGTTAATGATATTACTTTAGCCTCTGACAAGACATCTTGTGAATGTGGGGAATGCCAGGCCTCCACCGTGGTTCGGATCCCACGTTAAACTGTAGGTCTTCCATTTCATCTCACAATCACCCTACCATTACACATTAGCGTAAGTGCGTATAACCCGAACGGTTAGTAAGACGCAGTGCTAATAATAATAATAATAATAGATATTACTTTAGGTTAAATAAATTCACATTGAGTTAAGTGAATTGGGGCTTTGGGATAAACCACTGAGAAGCATTAATAGCCAAAAATATTTTTTTTATTTCAAACTTTATAATGAGTTTTTTTTTTAATCTTTTAGTCCCCCTAAAGATTTGCAAGACTAATCCCTAATACAAACAAGAGGGAGGTTTGGATCACCGTTGTAACAGTCAAACTAATATTCCTTAAAAGGTTTAATACCGTACATAGTTTACAGCAAAACTGTACCTTAGTATAAACCAACAAGATAGCAAGTGTTATCTTATCTTGAACCAAGTCAAGACTTCGAACTGCGGACATTTCAAAGTCCTGGGTAGGGCAAATAGCAAGCTGCTCCATTATAAAGCTAGGTAAGTTATGAATGGAATTACAACCTTTATAACTGACTTCATATTACGAGTGTTGTTAGTTGGAGGATAACAATGAAAAACATAAACAATCACTTTACAGTGCACAAGAGATCTGAGCTACGGCTTCTTGTTTGATGGCTGCAATAATTTAATCGGGTTATGGAATCTGAAGCAAATTTGGGTGGTGTTAAGAGTCGGGTATCAACTCAAAAAGACTTCAAAATAAAACTTATAGTTGCCGTATATTGTTATATTATATAATTTTAATTTAATACTTTATTATTTAGGATCAATATTTGTAGTTTGGACTAACAAATTTCTTCAAATAAATATTCAGTATGTCAGTATTAAGTAAGCTTCCCATGAATTGATTTGTATCGGAGAATTTTTGTGCAGTAGGTACATTTTTCATTGATAAACTTTCCTGAAGGAGTCTTAGCTGAACAGTATAAAAGTTGAAGGTTAGGCGTAGACTTCACAGCCCTGATTTTTATCTCAATTATTATGATAGAAATAAAATTAGCTTGGCATCAAAACTAGTTAAAAAGAATTACTCATTCTAACTGTGCGCCCGTACAAATCTGACTCCATCTAGTGCTATATTATAGTACAAATCATGTGATAATCAAAATACGTATTCGATCTTAAATAATTTGAAAGTTTATAAAAGCCTAGTGCATCAATTTTAAATCAAGATGTCGCATATTTTTGATTAAGATAAACTTACAAGTAATTTCAAAGTACACTACATATTTTTTCTTAGTGAAATTTATTGTAATATTAAGTATCCGATACAAATTGCGATATTTGTGTTTGCTTATTATTATTTTTTTCTTTTAGAATTATCAATTTGAAGATATGGTAGGTATTAAAAAGTTCTGTCAGGACTTTGAACATTTGTTTGGCTAGTTCACTAGATTAGTCCGACACCTCAGCTCAGTCATAGCGTGTCTGCCTACCGAGCTAAGGGTCCGGGGTTCGATTGCCAACATGGCCGAAAATGTATCATTGATGAAAATATGGGTTAACCCTTTCAAATTGATAAATTGACAGCAGGGGGTGAAGCTAGGACAAGCCTAGCAAACCGGTAGCGGAAAATATACGGCTTGAATAAAAAAAAAAACTGACCAAAGGCTGGCAACAGTAATGGACATAAAAGTTGACTAGATTAAAATGTGTTTACTAGTTATCTAAATCTTTGATACGATAAAGAGCTTTATGTTATCTTTCTCTCAGAATTCAATAATATTGTACTTTTACAACACAATGTTCAAAACTTGTCATCATTCAGCACTAATAGAAGTTTTGTTTATGTTAAAAACAAATTAGGATAAAACTCAGCTGTGACGATACATGATCACGTCTTAAGAATGAGTCAGTACACCTATGAGTCACGTCTAGCTGTGCTCTATCTCGCCAGCACGCTCCTGTCCATCGTGACAACAGTGTGTGCACTTGTGCCTTACGAACACTGGCGTGAGATACTCGACGTGTGTGTTGATGTCAGATGCAACTGTATGCTTTACGCCTCCGATACTTTTAACTTCTTTACCGGAGGATCCAGAATCTTTTGTCTGTTTGTGGTGTTTGCATCCGCTCCAGTGATAGTGGTGGGGATGGTAATGGCCGGTTACCATGGTTACAGGGTGTGCATCTCTGCAAGACATCACACACCCAATGGTCGCAAGAGTAAAAGGTAAATATTACACCTTTGAACAAGAGTTGAGTTGAAAGATTTTAAAATAACAGTATTTACATAGGAGTGAATGTCTTAAGAGTTTACTCTAAGGGAAAAAATTATACAAATTTAGCTTTTTAAACATTTAGTTCCTGTTTAGGTCACTGCAGACAGATTCTGTGGTCTTGTGGTAAGAGATCCTAGCTACAGGTCCAGAAGTCCAGGGTTTGATCCTCAGTGCTTCCAGATTTTTTTTTTTTTTGTGAAGCATATAGTCCAGAACAGGGTCAACTTGCTTGTGAGGACAAATGAGAAGCTACTTGAATGAAAAAGTAGCAGCTCCAGTCTAGAAAACAGATCAACCGCTAGAGGCTTTATTGTGAAAAGTCAGTTTTTCTCCATCTGGCATTACCTTATATTCTCTTTACATTGGGTTTATTGTTATTAAACTTCAAGGCATCTATTGACCTTATGAGCTGTTTCTTTCATAGAAGATATCTTCTCTGTAATCACATGTCCAGATGTTGAAAAGTCTCTCTCAACATCGCTATTCCATGTAAGAATGAAAAGACAGGCTTTAAACTACTTTTTTGTTACTTCCTTGTATGTGGCAGTTTTAACATCACTCCCGAGACAAAAGTTTGAAAATTACCTATTTTTAAAAACATAACGTCTGAATTTCTACAAACTGTTTAAAAATTTTTTTACTAAAAAGCATACCAATTTACATAAACTATTAAAAAAATTCATATACCCATTTTTAGGGAGTTTAGGGTCCTAGGATTTTTTTTTAAAAAGAGGGGACTTTTAGGGACCGAGCCTAAGCCTAATGTACAAGACTATAAAGCCACTTCAAGTTCAATGTTACAATAAATTGAGCAATATTATGCAAGAAGAAAATATATATAAGTTAAAACAAAAATGTATAATTTAACTAGGTGACCTGGCGGTCTACGGGTAAGGTGTCAAGACTTCTGTGCTGGCGGCCGGGGTTCAATCCTCGGTCCCGACACAGATTTATCTGATTACCAAACCCTTCCTTCACCTCTGACAAGACACGTATTAATCACAACTTGTGAATGTGTGGAATGCCAGGTCTCCACCGTGGTTCGGATCCCACGTTAAACTGTAGGTCCTCCATTTCATCTCACAATCACCCTACCATTACACATTAGCATAAGTGCGTATAACCCGAACGGGTATTAAGACGCGGTGCTAATAATAATAATAAATATAACTTAACTTAAATATTCTACAATTCTAAAACATGCTTCTTTATTTTTGCCTAAGAAATGGTGAAGTAGCTGTTGTCAAGTCACAGAATGAAAATCCCGAGATGACTACTCCAATATGCCAGTGTTGGACAATGGTGGCGCTTTTGGGCATCACGATAGGCCTACTTATCCTGGCCGCGGCCATCATTCTCACCGACGGTTATGTCAAAACATGCAACGAATATAGGAAAACACTCGTCAAGACACTGCCGACAACCGGACTCGCCACGAAGGTAATTTACAACCGGCTGTCGTGTTCGTCAATCTTGGATTTCATGGACTACCTGGAGCCGACTACAAGACCGTTCAGGCGTAGAGAGAACTTTGATTACTCCCGCCCATATGAAGAAAGAGATTTCACGAGAGGGGACTTTATTAACACGGCAGCTAGTTTACTTTTGGCTATATTTACTTCGTGGATAAACTGCGCCCTGTGGGGGTTGATAGTAATACATAATTTTGTGTTAGCAAAACTTGCTGGAAGCAGAAATACTGGCATTTAGCATATTTAATGAAAACTTTTTATTTATTTAAAATACGTTGAAATTAACTTTGCACGATACCTCAAAGCTTTAAGGGTATTTGAGATTCAAGAAAATTTCAAATTCAAGCATCAAATACCTTTTCTTCTTCAATTTTTCAGGTGAAATTAGTTTTATAGTTCTAATACTGCTTTTAGGTGGTCCAGAAGCAATTATATTAATAGTATGAACTCAACAACCAGGCACCAGACCAGTAATTTTACACTTAACTTATTGTATGAATAGTATAATGAATGTATTGTAAGAAGTAATGTTAACATTTAGTGAGTATTTGTATTTTATATTATTCTACAATATTTATATTTCCTCTTTTGCTCATAATTTTTTTACAAGATTCGAATTTGTAAAATAGTGGATTTGACCCCAATTCTAGAATTAAAAATTTGTTGATAAATGTTCATAAATATATATGTGTGTGTATGTTGAAAAAGAACACCTAGATACAGAAATAATACTCAAAAAAGTCCATTACCACTGCCATTAGTTTGCTTTGGGAAGAAAATTATATTAGTGCAATTGGTACTTTTTCTCCTTCAGGAATTCTTAAGCGAAAGGCAAACAACATCTGCTACTTTTATTGTTATTATTATTATTATTAGCACCGCGTCTTACTACCCGTTCGGGTTATACGCACTTACGCTAATGTGTAATGGTAGGAGTAATGGTAGGGTGATTGTGAGATGAAATGGAGGACCTACAGTTTAACGTGGGATCCGAACCACGGTGGAGGCTTGGCATTCCCCAAATTCACAAGATTTCTTGTCAGAGGTGAAGGGTTTGGTAATCAGATAAATTTATACCGGGACCGGGGATTGAACCCCGGCCGCTAGCATAGAAGTCTGACACCTTACCCCTAGACCGCCAGGTCACCTACTTTTATTGTTAAATCCCATTAAAAAAAAATTATAATAAAGACCATAGTTCACATTTGAATGGTCAAATAGTCAATTTTGCAAACATATTTTATCCCAGGATTTAATTAAATTTAATGTAGAAATCAATGTATTGATTAAAACAGACACTGAATTTGGATGTGTGCAATAAAATAGTCTAGACCTACCTTTCGACGTTGTTGAGTGGTGGCAGAAGGTCTGGTAGAAAAGATCTTGCTGCGCACTTTCCTAACTACACTAGTCATGTGACATAAATGAGATTGAACTAACATATGAATATCATCTAACTTTCACTTCACACGGTTTATCAATGGTATATCAAGAGCTGGATGTGATGTGCACTGTCGCACATGAGAGACGGGGATTAATAAAAAAAAAAGACCACGGGGAAGAGACAATTTTCCAACACGAGAGAAAGAGAGCGCAGGCAACTTTTTGGGACGAATTCTTAACAGCAGACTTTAAGTTAAACAAAAGAACAAACGCGACCGAAATAGCATGTATCCTAATAAGGACAATTTCTTAAAATTCTGCAGTCACCCAGAGCCAAGTCTGTACTGAAATCTAAAAGTAGAGACTGTATATAAATATTAAAGACTTTTTTTTATGAGGGATTAGACATACCTGATTTTAAATTCAAACAACTTGAAGCCCATGTTAAATGAGGTGCTGTGCAAAGAATCAAAAGAGATTCAGTAATTATCAATTTATTTTTGACAGCTATATATCATAAAACTAAAACTTAATTGTAAAACTCACATACAATGTTTAACAATAAAAAAACATTTTTTTAATTATAAATGCGCCCTTTTAATTAAGGGTGGGCATAGACCTCTTTTTCAATTCAAGGAGAAATAAAATAAGAAAAATATTCTCAATGTCAAATATTTTTTGTTAATAATTTCATGAAGGAAAAAAATCTTATATTCTACTTATTGATATAGTTACATACTAAAATCCTTTAGCATATGTTTTATCATTTCATTGTTAGCTGAAAATCAAAATAATATCACAACATTTCATTAACCTTTTTAGTATGGAAATATAAATTTGTACTGCACTTGCAGTCACATATAAAACAGAGGCTTTTAAAATAGCAAATTGATAGAATTCTTTGTTTGCAGTTGTACATTTTGTCCAAACAAAATCCCACTATTACACAATTGAATACAATTAAATTAATTAATGTTAAATGTCTTAGAAACACATACAAAACAGTATTGTGAAAATGTGTATTACGGTTTGTGAGCTATATCTTGTACATAGCACAACAATTACAACATTAGTTTAATAGGTGTGTGTTCATTTCTAATAGTGATTGCAAACTCGATGGTATTGAAAAAATTGTGATTCGATCTTGTTATCATATTATATATACTTTGGGCTCTCAAAATCAAATAAATAAAAGTCAGAAAAGATTGAGATTGTAAATGTTGGGTAACCAAGGTGTAGAAATTGAGGGGCTGAAATTTAAGAATCAGAAACACACTTTTGACATTTCTAATTTAAAAGTAAATAAATAATTACACTCATGTTTTTACTTGAGATAACATAATATGTATAAGGTTAAACAAAAGGCATTTCCATTCCAGTAATGTGCCATTTAAAATAACAATATTAATCAATATGGAACTTTCTCAAGAATTTGTTTTTTGAAACATTCAAATAGTAATGAAAATAAATACCAATTGGTGAATACTTGAGCGTGTTGTTTCCAAAACTGGTCTGAGCACAAAAGCACATCACATATTTACACTAGAATATCATTGAGGTGGCCCCATGGATAAATAAGTTTACAGTAATGAAACTTTGATAAAAATAGAGACAATAACCACAGTGGTGATTGTAAAAAGAAGTATCACACATACAAAGTCACAAACATTTTTTTTTATCCTTCGTATGAAACACTTGGATTATTTAAAAGTTTTTTTCTTCTTTCTTTTTTGTGAAATAATATTCTCTTCAGAGTTTGGCTCAGCGAAAAGAGAGGAACTTGTGGACGTGCTAGGGAGGTTCAAACACTCTGAGGAGGAGTTATGTGAATCGTTGAAAGAGTTCTTTGGTGTTTTGGGGCCTTGTACAACAGAAGTGTTTGCGGGGATTGTTGCTAGAACATCCGCCCAACTGAGACTTTCCCAAGCAGTGCCCTTCATATTCGAGTAGAGTTGAGAAATGGTGATGTACTGTACGCGTACAAAGTCTGGCACTTTGATTATGGTAGGGATGAACAAATTAGGTGAAATGTGGCGCTTCAACACGACTAAACTTTCCACAACACACCCCATGTCAACGGGAGACACTGGAAATAGAACAAAATGTATTGTTACTAATTGAGTAATTCATAAACTGTAATGACCCAAAAATAGGTTTTACTTTCCCTTCAAAAACCCCCTATACCAGTGAGACTCATTAGAATTTTTGTAAGAGCCACCACCTTAGATTATTGAGCCGTAAGTGGACCGCCGCCAAATACAGCCACAGGTGTAGCTAGGGCTTAAAACTGGCCGTCATCTCATCTTTATGAAGGACTTTATATTAATTGGTTTATTGAATGCAAATAGTTACCAAAATGTATGCGTATTTCTTTAAATACATAAGAGCCGCATGTAATCTAAGGGTCACATACGGCCCGCTTACTGAGTACCACTGCCCTACACATATCTGAGCGTGATCTATAATCCAAACCTTGCATAATAAGTAACAAAAGTTGTACAGAGGACCAGTAGCAGACCTACAATTTTGAGGACCCTTTGCAACCACTGTTATCTTCTTCAATGAGCATGTTCCAAGACAAGATCACCAGACATTTATAGTTCTATCCAAACCACTTTATTATGATCTACATCTTTCAGTTTCATTCTAATGTTATCCTTCAATCTGTGTCTAAGTCTCCCCAGTGGTCTCGTCCCATTGAGTTCGGCAGTCAGTTCCCTGAACAAGGTTCTGGATTCTCCTATTCGCACCGCATGTCCTGTCCATCATATTCTTCAAGACTAACCTAATGTTTTGTGATGAGTACAGGGTATGTAACCCCATCCATATAAGCCCCTTGTTTTCGATCACCATAAATTTGTTTTTGCCATGTAAGATATGAGACCATGTTTCAGAGCCATAGAGAACCGGTAAATTTATTGTTTTGTATATTCTGAGTTTTACATTCCTTAAAAGCAGCCGAGATATCAACAACTTACTGACCGAGTTATAGCCTGCCTTTCCCAACTGTATTTCTTTCCTAATTTCCAATCTAATTTTGTTAAAGCTAATAAAAATTGTCACTAATTAGTTTATCAAATGCGATTCTAATAACTTTCATTTTAAATAAACTCAGAAATTCAAGTTTCAATAGATTTATTATTAAAAAAGCATTATGGACAGGCCTAAGTGTGAAAACTT
Organism: Timema douglasi; assembly: GCA_901482245.1. Taxonomy (NCBI): domain Eukaryota; kingdom Metazoa; phylum Arthropoda; class Insecta; order Phasmatodea; family Timematidae; genus Timema; species Timema douglasi. Next base: position 16,497 of record CABEEJ010002715.1, read on the forward strand.
TATTGTATTGTTGATAATAATACACACCAAGTATTCCTAAATTAACATTGTACTTACACTTTGATGTATCAGCATCAAGAACTTCAGCAATTTTTTTAAATACTTTTTCAAGCATATGTTTTGCCGTCTTGTCGAAGCTGCGGCAAATGAAGCCTGGGAACATCAAACAAAAGAGTTTACATGAGACTAGCATTTGTGCAGCGGTATTAATTAGAATTAAAATGTATTATTCTTTCATCACCCTCGTCCTTTAAACTTGAGATCGAGATCAAAAGTTTTGTAGGCTCGTCATTTTCAAGCTTTCACTTGATGTACTTAATAATCAATTTTTAAAATGCAATAGTAAGCATAGGATGTTTAATTTAGTTAATATTGACATTTCCATTTATAAATCATTCGGTTACTTAACAAATTGTTAAAAATTAATAACGTGGAAGAGCTTTAAAACCACTTTCGAACGGTAAATATATTCAATATTGTCGTCCATTTTGAATTTACTTGAGTGAAGTTGTTTATTTGTATTGCCATGACAAAACAATGAAAACAAAAATAGCTAAGAAGATTACTAAATAATTGAATGATTTTTTTTACTTTTTTACCTGGTCCCTTTCTAGAGTAATAATTTATGTTAAATTAAAAATGTAATATTAAGAATACATTTTATTAAATGTTTTCAAACTTAAGATATTTAAAACTCGTATTAATTAATACGTTTAGCTACAAAACTATCACTAGGTCAGTTTCTAGTACTACGGGCCAGTTCCAGATTTTGGCTGTAACATCATGCATTGTTTTAAAAACCCCTGCAATCTGAATGGCACTTACTGACAGTGCGGATGGCAACCATACAAGCGTCGTCCTTTATTTTGCCCTCGCCCTTCATCCAGCGGTCGACCAGATTCAACAGCTTTCTAATAATGTTATCGTATACCCATCCCCAGGAGTTCTTTTTGGCGATAATTAGGAAACACGCCTCTACGTCTTTTATTCTTCCTCCTGAAAAAAATTAATAAGAATGTATTAATCCAAAATATTATTACTTTTAAATAATATTGTAGGATATACAAATTTTGTGAGCCAAGAGTAACTTTTCAAAATATTACTATAAGATAGATTCTATATGAGGAGGCGTCGAGGAGCGTTAGAAGAGGAAAGGAGCCCGATAAGGATGATGGCGAAGAGAAAATCGTCTTGGTTGGGCCACACACTATTGGAGTGGAAGATAGTGGGGGGAAAAGAGGAGGAAGGAGGTTTGTAATACTAACAGATATCAATAAAGGAAGAGGCTACAAAAGGACGAAACGGAAGATTGTTAAAGCCATGAACTATATAATAAAATACGTCATCACTTTTTCTGACGCGAAAGCAGCGTAGGAGGTACTTACGTTCAAGTTTGTGAAGCAAATAGTTTGTAATATGATGAACCATAATCCCACCTCTTTTGTAACCATATGATTCCACAAGCTTTTTTGTTTCTTCCAACTTGTAGATGGGATTGGATTTATTGTTATTCTGTGACAAGACTACATGGGCCAACACGACTGACCATATACTATCTGAAACACACACACAAAATTATATTTTTAAGACTTTTCTAATTTGTCATTCTTATATAATTTTGATAGGCCTATATAACTTGTCATTTTTTAATATGTAGCTTCTCTTTTTTTGCCAACTTAACATTTTCTTGTCTTGAAACACTACCATATATTTCTTGGCTAGCTTGTCGGAATCACCCACATTTTTTCGGTTTTTTCCGGACACAAAAACTTACCCGTGTTTTTTCCGTTTTCCAAGTGTGTAGCAATCTTGTGTAATATAACTTAAATAAACACCCAATTGGCATGTTAAAAGAAATTTAAAAAAATATTTTATTCATCATTTAGACCTCAAGTCTTGTACTTTTTTATATTAATCATGATAATTAAATAATAAAACAAAAATTTATTATTACTTATAACCGCATCTTATTACCTGTTCGGGTTAGGAATTGGGAAGGTTGAATTGAGATGTGAAGCCACATTTGTGTGGAGGGAGAGTGGAAAACCATTTAGGAAAAACAACCCCTAGCTCACCCGAATGAGATTCGAACCTCAATCTCCCCATTCTCGGCAATCTAGCTAAATACGAAATATAAAATATAAAATGATAAATCTATGAGGTAACTGTACTATATTTGGAAGAAGGTATAGGAAAGGTGGATAGAAAAAGATAAAAGGGACAAACACATGTAATGGTTGCCTCTTAAAGCCCAATCTGCCGACCTAGGTTTCATTCTATCGGAACTCATCTGGGAGGAGTGTGAAAGGCGCAACACAACTTGCTAAAAGTGGAGACAAAAAACAAAAGGGAGAAAATGTAAAATTGTAAAGAATGATAGGATCATGTAAAAGGTATTATATAAAGAATAACCACAGGAAAAAGAAATTGGATGTGAATGTTCGTTTGGTCGCATCCAATTTCTTTTTCCTGTGGTTGTTTTTTATATCATACATTTTACATGATCCTATCATTCTTTACCATTTTCTATTTTCTACCTTTTGTGTTTATTGGTTTCCTCTTTTAGGAAGTTGCGTTGCGCCTTTCACACTCCTCCCTGATGAGTTCCGATAGAATGAAACCTAGGTCGGGGGATTGGGCGGTGACGATCTATTTTCTTTAAGAGGCAACCATTACCTTTTTGTCCGTTGGCAGCCATATTGTGTTCGTCCCTTTTATATGTTTCTACCCACCTTTCCTGTACCTTCTTCCAAATATAGTAAATTTCATATGTACAATTTATAACTCGACACACATCTTTAAAACTTAATATTTGCGGTAATCGACACTCACCAACTTTACCTTCGTTGACCCTCTCCAGAATATTCTCATAGAGATGTATGGTTACATAGATAACAGCAATCGCAGAGTAATTGAGACAGTAAAAGGCATCATAGCAGAATAAGGAAATGTAATCGTACCACATTTGTTTATTAGTCACCTTTGCTTGCCATAAGCATAACTGTACGCAGAATCTTGTCAGACAGTACACTGAGTAGCCCTGCAACCAAAACACGGGTTTTACTAAAAATTAAAAGTGATTATTTTATGCCATTATTTGATTGTGCATACATATATTTCTTGATAGTATAGGTTTTTAAATGATCAACAACTCATTCCCCTAAACTAATTGAGTATATTATTTCTTTAATTAAGGTAGAAACTATTGTGCTTGGAATTTTTAATTTTTACTCGTTTCACATCATTCCTAAATACTATGATTGTCTTTCTATTTAGAACATTGTTACAAAATCTAGCGAAAATTATATATTTCAGTCTTGCCCAAAATCCAGTGTTTTAAGTCTATGAACTGAACTTGTTTTAAAATATATCACCTAAATTGTATTGGGATCAAGTAAGGAATAATAACTCCAGATAATAGAATATACTTATTTGTGAATTGAGGAATGCAATCATAGCTCACAAATCTACTAAAAGAATAAAATGGCATTCTGTGACTGTTAAAATAAAGATTATATGCAACAAAAATAATGGGATAGCACTTAAGATTGAAAAATGGCACATAGACACAGGAATTGAATCTGAAACCTTTGGCTTAGTATGCCGATGCTTTTACCATTGGGCTATCCACGAATTGTCCCACAGCCAAAGTCATTTTTCATTCTTATTTTAAGGCAGTCTGTCTGTTATGGACATGTGGAAATTGTCAGCTACATATGTGTGATCAATTAAGATCACGTGCTGTCAGATAAAGCAGCCACTTGAGACTCTGGAGGGCCAATAGTACAATGACAACTGGACAACTGTGCATATCATGATGTATTACATAGCTAAGCTATTATATTTGTTAGTTACGGCTATAGTCGCATCTAGTAACGCCAATGCCCTATCCAGGAGTTATCGTGTGACTTACTGAAGGAGTGTGATGCAATCTGAACAATCGTAACTGCACTCTGCCATACAACTGCTGCGGCAGATATTTAAACCTTTCGTCTGCTCTCACCAGTGCCGCCACCAGAACGAGCAAACTGTCCTCAAAATATGACTTCTTGTGGAAATTGTCTCGGCTATAGTTTGGTAGCTCTGCCTTTTCTTTGGCCCGCCTCGTGATCTCAATAATCATCTTTCTAAAGCAGACACATTTACATTTATAATTTACACTTTTTTTTCTTTTAAAACGTGGAACATTAAGAATATTGGATGAAGCAAATTATACAACCGGAAAACTTTCTTCAAACTTGTATCGATTGAAGGTAGCCCCAAAGGGCTTTTTAATCAAATAGGGGCTGTATCCGAATAGTCTACTTATGCGACATCGCGTTGGCTCGTGGCGTTGATAGCTGCATTGGCAATCACGTGACCAAGTGTAGATCTGTCCGAATAGTCGCGGACTAGACCGATGCAGTTTTCTCGTGGCCGAACGTTATGAGCTATGTGGCGTTGGTGCGGTGTTTGACTGGCAATTGTTTTAGTATTATTGTTTCGTCTGTTGAGCACTGACTTGCACAAATTATTCGATAGGAAGCAGCACTGTGGTTCCAAGTGTGTTGCTGTTCGAATAGTTTGATGCAGTCTTCTCTGTGAAAACCGCGAAATCATCAAGACTGCATCAAGTCAAATGAACTTGACTATTCGGATACAGCCAGGGTCAATTTGAAATTATCAAACACATGCATGAACCCATTTTTTTAAGAATTTAAAAATATGATGAGACAGTGAATAAAAAAAAGCTCTAGCTCAATCATATATTTAGTTTAAACAATTTTTGTCTGCTTCATGAAGAAATGTATTTTTGAAGTCCTGTTATTGGCATAAAAAAATATCTTTAAATAATTAAAAATTTAGAATGTTTTTTTACTGGTCCAGTGAGTTTTATTACAAATAAAACTAAACTCCCCACAACCTTTATTATTTACAAGCAAAGGACCTATGGAAATAAAAAGTGTTAAAAATATGTTGAATATAGTATGTCAAAACCTCGAATATTACGGGTGCTGACATCAAAATCATCTATTATAAAACATATTTTTGATACCTCAGTTATTAGCTTTAAGGACTTTGGTAAATTTGCACAACTTGATCCAATTAACTATCATTTTACTTTGACTTAACATGGTTAGTAAGTGGAATAGATGCTTTTGTTTTGACCTAATTGGCTTTGTGTCTCCCTTGAAATTGATTTTAATTTAAATATAATGAGCTATCATGACATTTAATTTAAAATGTCTATATTGTGTAAATAATGGTATAAAAATTACTATTATGTTTACGCAATGTAATTAATCCTAATCATTGAAGAGTGTGCACTTCAAATTCATACATTCATACAATAACAATAAATAGTTCCCCCCCCCCCCCATGAGTAATCCCCACCCCCTAAGGACAAAAATCAAATAAAAATATTAAAAAAAAAANTCCCCCCCCCCCCCATGAGTGATTCCAGCTCACGTATGACAAAAATCCAATAATAATATTTAAAAAAAAAATTCTTTCCTTTATCAATATTTATAATTAAGATTGACAGATTTGTTTAAACATTAATCCACAATGCTAAAGGGGATTCCCATAATTTTATGTTCTACAGATCTAAGTAGCTGATGGCTTACATGGTGATGATAAAATGCCTTGCGCTACCATTTTACAGCCGTACAGTTATTACTAATTAATATACATTAGGCATTTATGGAGTCGAATGGTAGAAAAATAGCGTGTGAATTGAAGTCTTGGTGAACTGCCTCCACAGCCCTGGTTATGTGTGTAAAACACCTTTCAAAATATAAATCTTTAAAGATAATTCAAGAACATAAAAATATGTTGTTAAAAAATTTTAGATCCGAACTTCTCTACCTTTAGGAATGTGGTCTTTGAACATTAGCGACAGAATTTTACTGACAACAATTGGTGAGATTAAAAGAATAACACTTACACAGAAATCATGTGAGACTCTGTGAAGAATTCGCGTGGCACTAGCACATCTAGTGCATCCTTAAGGCTTATCAGCTCGTCCAAATATTGCCTCAATATGTCGGGTACTGGATCTGAAATACAAGTGTAGAGATGAATTAATCCACGAGATAAACTGAGTAGTTTTAAAACTTGGCTGTCTATTTTGAACTATATTGATGAACAAAAATTTTTTTCTCAAAATATCTAAATTATATAGTTACGAGAAGGGTCATGTTTTAAAATTATTATTATTATTATTATTATTAGCACCGTGTCTTACTACCCGTTCGGATTATACGCACTTACGCTAATGTGTAATGGTAGGGTGATTGCGAGATGAAATGGAGGGCTTACAGTTTAATGTGGAATCCGAACCACGGTGGAGGCCTGGCATTCCCCACATTCACAAGATGTCTTGTCAGAGGTGAAGGAAGGGTTTGGTAATCAGATAAATCTTTGCCGGGACCGGGGATCGAACCCCGGCCGCCAGCCTAGAAGTCTGACACCTTACCCCTAGAACACCAGGTCACCTCATGTTTTAAGAGAATGTGATATTGACTATTGGTTAGTGACACTTGACATTTAAATGTTATTTTTAAACAATCGTTAAGCACGAAATAATTTGTACAGCTGATAACTGATATAAGGATCAAGGTTCGATTCTCACATATTTTCTTACACCATTACTTAAAAATTCAATTAATTAATAAGAGTTTTAATCAAGTAAATTGTCTTACTATCCGTTCGGGTTATACGCACTTACGCTAATGTGTAATGGTAGGGTGATTGTGAGATGAAATGGAGGACCTAGAACAGATAAATCTTTGCCGGGACCGAGGATCGAACCCCGGCCGCCAGCATAGAAGTCTGACACCTTACACCTAGACCGCCAGGTCACCAATTTATAAGAGTTAGATTAGATTATATTAGAGTGAAAAAATGGGAGTTTAACTATTAATATATTTTAAAAAGGCCTACGATTCAGTTAAAAGAAACAAATTATATAAAATTTTAGTTAAGGCTGGGATACCCATAAATCTTGTCAAGCTAAGTGAGGTAATTTTGACCTATAGGCAAGGCAAGAGATGGGTTGGATGTAACTCAACAGATATATACAAAATACATAACAGGTTTTAAAGGACTTGCACTTTCCCAGTTACTTTTTATTTTAGCCTTATTAGGGTGATATAAGAGAGAAGGGAGGGAAGGGTCGACACTAAATGGTACAGTGTGGCTACCAGGAAATGCAGAACATTCACAAGAGGCCAGCGACGAAATAGGTATAGAATTGAACATTGCAACGACTTAGTATATGGTCACACAGAGAACACAAATTGGGAATGATAATTTAAAGATTACTTCAAACAATATATCATTCGTCAGGAATAACGAGTTTAAATATTTAGGAACAATTTAAGCTAGCAATAATGATTATATTGGAAATAAGGAGAAAAAATAAATAAACAAAGTAGGGAAATGCATGCTATTACTTGGTTGGCAAAGTGTTGTCATCTTGCCTGCATTCTAGGAATATAACGGTTAGAATAAATAGATATAAAAAATTTACTAGTTGTGTGAAAAGTGGTCTTTTACCTTATTTGATGAAAACAAGGTGCTTAGGAAGATATTTGGTCCAAAAAGAGATGGAGGTTACTGGGGAGTTGAGGAGGTTACATAATGATGAGCTATATAACCTGTACTCATCACAAGATATTGTTACGATAATCAAGGGAAAGACATTTTGCGTGAATGGGAAAATCTAAAACTGTGTTCAGGATATACTGACTGACAAACCCAATGGGAAGATCTGGACACAGACGAGAACTCTAAATGTATTTTGTAGATTTGCTCGTTTTCGCTTTCTTTTCATGCAAAATATTAAATAAAACAAAATAGGTAGGTATTAGATAAAACATTTTGTTCAAACTGACAGCGTCCAGCCTGAAAACGGGCATCGCACCCATCGACATTGTGCGACTTGCTTCTTCGCTCGCAATATCCTTTGTCGTATCATTTAAAGGTCATTAACAGGCACTCCATACACTTCTTGCTTGAGTGTTACCCACAAAAAAAAAGGCTAACGGTGTTAAATCATGTGAATGAATAAGCCTAGCCGCAGGTCAAGCACGACCAAGCCATCTTCCAGCAAAATTAATATTAAGCCATTATTGAGGACCTATGCAGAAAAATGTGTTTTCATTGAGTTTTTTGCTGTTTGTGTGAAAAGGAAGCTAAAACAAGCAACTCTTAAAAATACATTTTTGAGTTAATTTTTTGACCCACTATCAAATCCCAAAGTTTAGCCATTTAACCCAAGAATCCCCTATATAATCAAAATCTATCAAAGCTACAGAGAAACTGTTAAGTGTTGAAATTATTTCCTTAATAAGAGGTATAAAATTATATTTACCCACCTTTTTGATGATACATTCTGTCAATTTCTTCTTGGTAAGCCTTACTGAGCATCTTTTTCTTAAAGTTTATCCTCCAAAAATTAGAGAAAGTGCGGGACAAAAAATGAGTCACATCTTTAACATTATGCCAAAATTTTGGTTTCTTATCAGAGAAGCTTTTTAAATTTGGGTCATCTAGTTCATGTAAATCATCAAGAAATATTACACACTCACTGGAGCGTTTGTTACAAGGGTACGGACATTTAAAAGACATCTTAGCGGGGTAGGGATATGGGGTTGCAGCGCTTCCAGTTGAAGTAGCAGCACCCATGTTGAACACATTTTGTGCCATGTCCATCATATTTTGTACCATGTGATGAGAAGGCGGGTTCTCAATAAAATATGACGCCAGTGAACCAGCAAATCTTTCATACTTTCCAAAGGTGTAGAAACTGTGAGATGGCAACTGATTACCAGACATTTGATCGCCTCCGGGTCCATACAAAACAATTTTTGAAGTCGATTGGTCTAAGAATTCTGAATAAAGATTTTCCTTGTTTTTAGAACCGAGGGAAATTTGCGGGGGCAGCTCGGAAAGCTGAAAAGGTTCTGAAAGCTCAACAGGTTCGGGAAGTTGAACAGGTTCGGGAAGCTGAACCTTCCAGACATGAGGTTCTAGTGAGTTCAACTGTGTGCTACTATCTTTTGTGGGTAATGAGATGGCTGGCCCTGTAGAGTCGTCTTCAACAATCTTCTTTCGAATCCTTTTGGGTGGTACCGAGCTACTTTCCAAGCTTCTTCTTTTACAAGGGGTCATATTTTTAGTCAAATTAGTTTGTTCATCTGAAATACTGCTCATAACTTGAGCTTCATCTTTGTTAGAAAATAACGAGGACGAGATAGGTTTTTTGGGCGGTAGTGATTTACTTTCCAAGCTTCTTTTTTTACGAGAAATCATATTTTTAGTAAAATCAGTTTGTTCATCAGAAATACTGCTCATAACTTGAGCTTCATCTTTGTTAGAAAATAACGAGGACGAGATAGGTTTTTTGGGCGGTTGTGATTTACATTCCAAGATTCTTCTTTTACGAAGGGTCATATTTTTAGTCAAATTAGTTTGTTCATCAGAAATACTGCTCATAACTTGAGCTTCATCTTTGTTAGAAAATAACGAGGACGAGATAGGTTTTTTGGGCGGTAGTGATTTACTTTCCAAGATTCTTTTTTTACGAGAAATCATATTTTTAGTAAAATCAGTTTGTTCATCAGAAATACTGCTCATAACTTGAGCTTCATCTTTGTTAGAAAATAACGAGGACGAGATAGGTTTTTTGGGCGGTTGTGATTTACATTCCAAGATTCTTCTTTTACGAAGGGTCATATTTTTAGTCAAATTAGTTTGTTCATCAGAAATACTGCTCATAACTTGAGCTTCATCTTTGTTAGAAAATAACGAGGACGAGATAGGTTTTTTGGGCGGTAGTGATTTACTTTCCAAGATTCTTTTTTTACGAGAAATCATATTTTTAGTCAAAGTAGTTTTTTCATCAGAAATACTGGTCATAACTTGAACTTCATCTTTGTTAGAAAATAAGGAGCTAGAGATAGGTTTTTTGGTTACACTCAGCCTGGTATTGCCGCTACTATGCCTTATTTTTGAATCTGACTTTCTAGATGGCGTAACCAGTTGTGACTTTCCTTTAGAGCGACCCAACTCTCTGGAGGGTTCTTTTTTAAGCGATAAGTCCAAGTCATTTTGAAAATCTCCAAATTCCTGCTTCTCATTCTTCACTTGGTGTGCTATTCTCTTGGGCTTAGCATTTGGCATTAGATATGTATCACTGGCTGCATCCGCTTTTTTAATATCAGCGGGACGATCAACTACCTCAATTTTTGGCTTTACCTTAGTATAATTTTGTATTCTAGACATGCCAATTGTTTTAGATTTTTCAGATTTAATCTTTGTCAAAATATTTGTTTTCCGGTCAAAGTCATCTAACACTTCTGTTTTTATTTTCAATGAGTTACTTTGTAAAGCATGGGAGTTTTCTTTGTACTTAGGCTTTACTATTTGTGGAGCATTAACATTTGCTTCGTGGCGAGGTTTTAGCTTTTGCCAAAAATTAACATTTTCTTCATATTCAGATTTTAAATTTTGCACAATATTAACATTTTCTTCATATCCAGTTTTTAAATTGTGTGCAACATTCACATTTTCTTCTTCATATCCAGGTTTTAAATTCTGCGCGACATTAATATTTTCTTTATGTCCTGACTTTTCTATTTGCGAAACAATATCATAATTATTGTATTCATCTTTGGCAGACTTTTGATCGACTATTTCTTTGCCGTACTTTTCTTTTTTTACTTCAATGGAAACAAATTCACCCTTCAAATTTACTTTCGAGTCGGTACCGCAAATATCTCCAAATGACATAGGGGAGTCGTGCTCCGTTTTAAAAACAGGACTTGTTTGTTGTGATCCATACGTGAAGGAAACAAATTCTTTATCAAGCTTTCCAATATCTGGCTGGTGTTTAATAGGAATAGTAGCTAAACAACTTGTAGAAATACAAGAAATCTTAGCATCTTCCAACCAATCTTCTGTCAACCTCATTTTTCCTTCTTTGGGTGTTTTATCCACTAAAGGTATTGATGAAAGCTTTCTCGTTTTAGTTGTGGGTGCCTTATACACATTCAAAGGTTTAGGTGATACACCTTCAATGTCGAGATGGGAGTTCTCATTGATGCAGGAACTAGTTTTTGAAAATGGCTTTAAACTCTCTTCATTTTCTATAAAGGAATTTTCATATTCTATGAAAGGTTTTTCTTCGCCATTGTTGAATAAAGTCACATCCTCTACCAAATCTATCTGATTTTCCATTTTGTCTTCTTTGAACTCATGGATGTTCGAATCATTATCTTTTTTGCTAACAAAATTGTCCCTTCCAGGGTCCTTTAACAATACTTCAACTTCAGTTAGAGATTTTTTGTTGTCAATCCTGTTGAATAACTCTACTTCACTTTCTGTTCTAAGTTCTTCCAAGGAATTCTGAGGAGTATGGATTTCTTTTATTGCTTTAAAATTTTGAACATTAAAATCTTTAGATTTTAAATTAGGTGGCTGTTTACAAATTTCAACAGCAAATTGTTTTTCTGAGAGATTTGATGGTATTAGTATTGATTCATTAATGACATCTTCAACAATATATTGTTTTTTAACTGAGAGATTCAATGGTTTTAGAAACGTTTCATCTTCAACCTCAAGTTTTGATAGTGTTACACTTTCATTGAGTTTGGGTGTATTTTCTATCGGAATCAACATCTCGACAACATTATCAGTAATATCGCTTTGCAAAGAAGTGCACTGTGGAACCGGTTGTATTTGTTGAGGTCCTTTCATTTGTAAAGATTTGGTTTTAGTTTGACTTGGACATTTTTTGGTCCCTATGTTTGAAAAGGGTAAATCTTCTGTTTTGTATTGTTTCAATAAATCTTTGGTTATACACATTTCTTGTTTTGCTGTAAACTCATTAGTTTTTAAATCTTTTTCCCTGTATTTATCAAATATAATCTTACTATCTTGAGTTTTTAAAGGAATGGCTTTGCCTTTGGTCAAATTTTCTTCATTTGTGGCATTGCCATTGTTGTGAACCATGTAATTAACTGGCTCCTCCCTAACTTCATCGGAAACTTGTTTGTCTGCAGAGAGATTTGGTGTTCCTTGTAATGCTTTATTCATGAGCACATGACCAACATTCAGTTGTATTGGTGTTATATCTTTGTTGAGCTCATGTGTTTTTTCTGACAAATTAGGAACTAGATTGTTATTGAGGGAGTTGATTTGCAAAGAAGTACTTTTTGAAATAGTTCTTACTCGTTTTCTTCCCCTTTTCTTTGTATTTGACGATGAAGGAAATAATTTTCTCCATCTTGATCTACCGATTACATCCATGTTATCGTTCTTCTTAATATTATTAGAAATAGGTGTACTGTTTTTCCCATCAGGCATACACGAAGACTTTTTATTAAAATTTGTTGTTACTTCAGATGCGACAGTTACACCAGGTGAAACATTAATTCTGGCCGCAGCACTACGTGTCAGCCTCGGTGTTGCACTCGACAAGTTTGATATTTCCTTTCTATGTACACTCTCAGGAGTAAATTGGTCTGATTTTTTAGTAGCATTGGTTTTCTTGGGTGTTCTAGAGTTGTGATCTAAGCTTTGTTGGTTTGTTGATGTTTTGTTATGATGCAAATATGGAGAAACCAAATAAAGTTTTTTGGTTAACATGGTTTTAGAAATTTTTTCTTTCTCTGGAGAATCGTTTACTTTTGTACTTGGGCATTGTTGAACATTTGGAGATTGTTTTAAATGTTCAGTTTCGCATGCTGTTGGATTCAATTCTAGTGTCGATGTTTTGTTATGATCCAAATATGGAGAAACCAAATAAAGTTTTTTGGTTAACATGGTTTTAGAAATTTTTTCTTTCTCTGGAGAATCGTTTACTTTTGTACTTGGGCATTGTTGAACATTTGGAGATTGTTTTAAATGGTTAGTTTCGCATGCTGTTGGATTCAATTCTACTGTCGTTATTGTGTTAGGTATATCAGCTTTTACTAACATTGGTGTAGATTCATTGTTAATTTCTCTTGCTGCTGTTAAGATTTCAGGAGAGTAATAATCAACACGGGTGTTTTTAATTTGCCTAGTTTCTTGATTGGGCACCTTACTTTCACAATCGTTGATAGTGAGACGAACACTACTATCTTTTTCAACAAGGGCAAGACCAGAAGAGACTAGATTATTCTTAAACAAAACTGTACTTTGCCCGTCAGATTCTATTTTAGTTTTGTTTTTGTCAGCATCTTTTGTTTTAGATTCAAATTCATCATCAATGTTTAGAGATAAATCTTTATCTGACACTAAGCTTGTATTAATATTTTCAGTAGACTCCAATATTTCGGAATTATCCGCAAGTGGCCTCACATTGTGATGTGTGTTGTCCAGCAATAATGCTTTGACATTTGATACCTTTTTAAGTTTACATTTAAAACCCTTTGCCTCCCGTCGAGAATGTTTCAGTGATTTTTTCTTTTTTACTGTAAATTTCTTTCTATTGAATCCAAAACAGATACCTTTACAAATTGTAGTGTGCATTAAATTACTCATTAATGTATTACTAAATCTTTTCCTTGCAATAGAATACTTTTTAAACTTTTGATTCATCCTCTTAAGTATGTTTTTATTTTCCAATTCAAGTTTTTGTATTTTATTTTCAAGTTCTAAATAATTTTTATGGAGGTCTGTGCTGTCTAGTTTTCTAACGGTTTCCTCATTTTCTGCAACAAATAAAAAGCATAAGAATTAACAAACAAACCAAACAACAAACCATGAAAAAAAAGTAATTTATTATAAACATTCTTATCTAGTCAAAGGAGGTGATTGTTTGGACTATACTGAAAATATTAGGTATGTTTGGACTATACTGAAAATATTAGGTATGATAAATAACCAATTAGAATATACACCTATTATGGTGATACACCTCGGTGGCATTATTTGACTAACGCGCTAGTCATGTTGAGCTCGATTGCTGAGGACAGGGAGATCAAGGTTCGAATCTCGGGTGGATGAACTGGGGGTGGTTTTTCCACTCTACCTCCATGCAAATGCAGGTTCACTTCCTCTAAATTCAACCTTCCTAATTCCTAATCCATTAGCATAATTAGTACTTAAAACGTATAGCCCGAACGGGTAGTAAGATGAGGGGCTAAATAATAATATAGTGATACATGATCCGTGATTGGGCACCGATTATAACAATATTTCCCCGCGATTGAGCATCCAATAGTGTTTCCGTGTTTTATCGATGATGATGATTATAATAATGTGGACCCGTGTATGCCTTACGGTTGGTTAGCAGCAAATAGAATGGTACCAGGTTTTACGCACTTGTTATCACAGGACAATGACAATCTAATTTTATGTAATTCGATTGAAATCAGTAAAATTTGATGTTTGTACACAATTTATTGATTTGATGATACTTTTCACTGTTATAAAATTGCCAACGATACAATTCTTTGTTAATTTCCGAAGCACAAGCTGCATATATATGTCCTACCCCTTGCCTCTTAGACCCCTTGTCACGAGTATTAAAACTAATAGGAGAACCCTGGCAACCTGAAGGCTAGCTTACTATTGGGCAAAAGGGAACCAGCATATCACTTTATTTTTTAATACATAGGAGTAAGTCCTTTAAAGAAGGAAAGTTTTAAGGTGCAATACATTGAAATTCCTTCTGAAAAACTCTCCATGGATAAAGTATTAAAAGGAAATTTTATATACAGTTCTTTAAAAAAACACTTCATCCATGACTTTTTGAATATATGAGAGGAGCCCAAAACAGTATCATTACACTATTTTGAGGTCAAGACACACATACTGTTTACAAATAAACTGATAAATGGGCACCTAAGAGCCGTATTAGAAAATCGCTAAAGAAAGAACAAAGCGGTAGGTCTACACACAAGATTGTTTTCTTTACGTCTAATACTTATCAGGGGTAAATGCATGTATATACATTATTAACATAGAAATGGGGACTGATAAGAGTTTAGATTAAATCTATACACATTTGCTGTGAAGAGAATGGGAAACACACAAAAAAATAATTAAGTTGACAAAATTCACTTTCAAAACAAACGACTTGCAATAATTTTCGGGTTACAAAATTAATGAGAAAATATTTATATTTTTTAACTTAAAATTTTCTATAAGCGCTGCCTTCTTGTTTTGTGCCAACAATAACATGAGTTGTGTATTGATATAACCTGTCAGTTAATAAAGTGAAAGTTAAATACCCCAAATAAATGGGGATTTTTTTTGTTCAGAATCAAGCAGTTTCTTGTGTCTTTTTTTTTTATCTTTCCTCAGATGTGCTATTATGTAAATTCACGTGGGTTTATGGAGGCCCCCACATACGTAGGCACTGCTTAGACAATTAACTCAGTAAAAAGTAACGACAATGACAGTGTACTTCTATTGAAAGCATATTACTTACCAAGAAATTCTTTATGGATTGGTGTGCCAAAGAAGAACAGTCCACTCTGTTTCATTGCTTCTAATTCAGCCTCAAATTTATCTTTATTCAAGGATAGAGGCTCAGCAGGAGGCAAAGTTGGATTAATATTAGTTTTTGCTGGGGGTCCACTCGTCTTTGGAAGGGGGGAAACATCCTCTTTTGGAAGGTCACTCGTCTTTTGAGAGAGGAAAACACCCTCTTTGTGGAGCCCACTCGCCTTTTGAGAGAGGAAAACATCGTCTTTGGGGAGCCCACTCGTCTTTTGAGAGAGGAAAACATCTTCTTTGGGGAGCCCACTCGTCTTTTGAGAGAGGAAGACATCTTCTTTGGGGAGCCACCTCGTCTTTTGAGAGAGGAAGACATCTTCTTTGGGGAGCCCACTCGTCTTTTGAGAGAGGAAAACACCCTCTTTGTGGAGCCCACTCGTCTTTTGAGAGAGGAAAACATCCTCTTTGTGGAGCCCACTCGCCTTTTGAGAGAGGAAAACATCCTCTTTGGGGAGCCCACTCGTCTTTTGAGAGAGGAAAACATCTTCTTTGGGGAGCCCACTCGTCTTTTGAGAGAGGAAGACACCGTCTTTGGGGAGCCCACTCGTCTTTTGAGAGAAGCAAATATCCTTATTTGAAGGTTCAATTAACTCTGGCCGAGAGTGCTCAACAGCAAGATCCTCAACTTCTGGAGCGGTGGGTTCAATTAACTCTGGCCGAGAGTGCTCTACAGCAAGATCCTCAACTTCTGGAGCTGTGGGTTCAATTAACTCTGGCCGAGAAGTGCTCTACAGCAAGATCCTCAACTTCTGGAGCTGTGGGTTAAGAGCAATGAAACATTTATATTAGTTTAAAAAGTCAAAACAATAAAATAACACACTTAGTTCAGGCAAATAATTATAAAAAACTAGACTTAAAAATGTATTATCATATATAGAGTCAGTGTGCCTGCCATAGAACAAAATGTATCCGATAGTTCAGAAAGTTATATTAGAAACTAAAAGGAGTTCTTATGCAAAGCTTCTGTAAATGTTGGTGCAAATTTTACCAGAGATATAAGATAAATAACTCAACCTTTTTGGCAGTTTACCCTATCTATACCTTCTAAAAGGTTCTACTCATGGTATACCAACTTCAGATATAAATTCAAATATTCGAATACAAAATTAAGAGACTTGGTTTAGGATATATTCGATAGAAAATTTTGAGTATAAGTGCAGACTTGCAAGTTAAATTTGGTTAAGACATTTTTTGTGTGATTTGGTTAGGCCAAAACGGGTGACTTGGCGGTCTAGGGGTAAGGTGTCAGACTTCTATGCTGGCGGCCGGGGTTCAATCCTCAGTCCCGGCCCAGATTTATCTGATTACCAAACCCTTCCTTCGCCTCTGACAAGACCTGTATTGATCACAACTTGTGAATGTGTGGGAATGCCAGGCCTCCACCGTGGTTCGGATCCCACGTTAAACTGTAGGTCCTTCATTTCATCTCACAATCACCCTACCATTACACATTAGCGTAAGTGCGTATAACCCAAACGGGTAGTAAGACGCGGTGCTAATAATAATAATAATAATAATGATCAGGCCAAGAGACCAAATACATGGACAATAGAAGGAATGGCAAAGATTTAAAGTGTATTTGGTTAGAAGCAAGGAGTCGAACCGTAACAGGAACCGATAACCGAAACCAACAGTTATTTTTAAGAAACCGGAACCCTAAAAACACCATTTTGAAGAGCTGGAATTAGAACTGTTACACAATTTCAAGTTCATAAAGATTCTTAAAGGTTCCTAAGGTAGAATAATAAAGAAGGGTGAAGAGGTAAATAATTTGTGGAAAATATATTTTGAGAGGATTTGTTGAATCCAGGAAGGGAAATAGATTTACAAGCTGAAAAAGAGGGAGAATAGAAAAAAAAGGGAAAGGGGGCTAGAAGATAAATTAGCAAACTTAACTCAATAGAAGATGATTTGAAAAGGTTGGAGAAGATTAGGACACCAAGAGTGCAATAATTGGGAGTACTATGGTGGTATGAAGTATTAAGGGCAGTGTGGAGAGAGAATATGGTGCCAAAGAATTGGACAAAAGGTATCAGAGTGCCAAGATTTAAGAAAGAGGATAGAAGGTGGTGTGAAAATTATAAGGCAGTGATGTGTCTATGTGGAAAAATGTACGAAAATATTCTGGAAAGGTGTAAAGAGAAGATGGAGAAAATAGCAACATGGATTTAAAGAGAGGAGGAAAATACCTGTTAATGGTGTTCATGGAGGAGGAAAAGGAATATAATGGCGTGGATAGAAAGACTCCTCAAAAGTGATGGAGGAAGCTGGAGTTGAAAGAGGAGTGTTGATCAGAGTTGGAGAATGCTGGATTAGAAAGAGGAGTGGTTATAAGAATAAACGAGTAAGTAATAAGTATGATGATAATGTAGGCTGCGTAAAGACAAAGAGGGTGGATGGAGTAGTTTCAACTAAAAAAAAATGGAGCCCTCTCATCACTACTCTTTGTAAAAGTATGTTATGAATAGAGTGGTGAGGAAAGTGAGGGAAGAGTCAATGAAAGCAATGATTTACGCGGATGACTTAATGGTATGGAGGACAGGAAGAGGAAATCTGGGAACAACTATAAGAATGAAATGAGGAAGGGAAAGAGTGCGGGATGAAATTTAGCGTGATCGAGAGTGAAGTGATAGTGATTACAAGGAAGAATAAACACTCTAGAAAATATATAAAACTGGAGAGAGTAGATTTCTAAGTATCAAAGAGCCTCAGGTATATTGGAGTACGCCTGATGCTGAGAAGCTCTAATGAGAAGAGAGCATCATGGGAGAGAGGGAAGATGTTTGACAGGTGTGTAAGAGACCAAGGAAAGGGGAAATAAATAACCCTGAAGTTTAAGTAAGTGTTGTATAGGGCGCACTTTGTACATATAGTTACATATGCGTCAGAAGCCTGGATGAAAGATAGACAAGGAAGGTTGAGGAAATGACAATGAAGTTTTTGAAAAGCGTGCTGTGCTATCAGTCACCAGGAGATATTGGATTATAGATAGAGATGTTCAGATAAGAGTTGGGCCACAGGGGGTACATGAGATAGCGGAAGCAAGGCTGAGATGGTATAGACATGTAATGAGAATGGAAAAGGAAATAATCTCAAGGTGAATGATGGAGTTGAAGTTTGGAGGGAAAAGATATAAAAGGAGCCCAAATAAGAGAGTGGATAAGCAGATAGCAGCAAGTGTGTGAGTGAGAGGGAAAGAATGGACGTAAGTAAAGGAGGAAGAATTGTGGAAGGACAGAGGGAGGGAGATGGAGGCATTTCAAAAAAGTGAGCCAGTCACAAGCTGCAAACAGTTCATGATGACAGCAATTGGGGTTTGAATAAAATTTTTATAACAAAAACCTCTTAATTTTTAATAAATATTCAGCACAACATAAAAGTTCGATACAACTCTGCATCACTCCTAAATGGCGTGAAAAAATCACTAAATGTTCAACTCTAGCTAAGAATGTAACAATGTTGAATTGAAAGGTCTTTGAAGAATATAGTGATTTATTCATAGAATTTCCAATTGAAATAACCATACTAGCATTTAAGGAAACTCTTACCTTGTAAGACTCCGGACATGTGTTTATCCTCTAAGGGTGCTGTCATATCCGGGAGAAAGGTCGACGAAGGAACGCCCACGGGAGTTAAAGTCAACACACTCGGCGCTATGAAAGGTGTTTGTGCCGAGGATGCGAGCGTTTCAGGTGGGTTCGACATATTCCCATCCTCAGACCTTGGTTCTTCAGTTGCAGGCTCCGAGCCTGTTAGAGGAGACTGGTTTTGTGTCTCAAACGCTTGTTCAAGCGATACACGGGTAGAAATCATGACGGCCTCGGTTGGCCAGGCATCTAGATTTGAAACCACCTCAGTTTCAGATTCTTCCCTCTCACTCAACGAGGACTCAAATGTGTGTGTTGATTCCGATTTGTCGGGCAACCTTGGTAGTTCCTTCAATTCAGACACGTGTACCTCCTCTGTCCAAGGTTTAGTTAACACATCAACTGGACTTAGGATATTTACAAACTCATTATCAATATCCAATGTATCCGATTCAGCCAGAGGATCTTTTCCCAAAGGTTTAGCTGATAATGTGTCATCTGGGTGTATGGACATCAGAGCATTTGTCTCACAATATTCCAACTCTGGTTCAACGAGCGGTTGTTTTTCCAATGGTTTTGACAGGTGAGTTAAAACTAATGCATTCACTTCATCCGATTCGAGAGACTGGGGGCTTTCTGTAACAGAAGATAGTTGAGATTAATAAAAAGGATATTATATAAATTTCATATTCGAATTTTAAACTTGGTAAAAATTCAAAATGCAGATTTGCCTTTAAGTACAACTTTACTTTCTAATAAGGAATATACATCTAGTTGAAGTATTATTTTAGTAAAATTTATTTCTATCATTTATATATTATATGAATTTGTCAAGCAACAATGAATAATTTTAGATTCTAATTTTTAACTAATTCCATCGAATAAATTCTGTAAAGGGAAAAGAAAAGACATAAGATATGATAGAAATGTGTGCAGTGCATTCATATTTTTTATTATTACTCGACATTTTCCGCGGTGACGATGGGGGGGAGGGAAGCGACAAAGTTTCTTGTTAATAACTACAGTATGTCTCTGTTATGACAGAATGAAGATTTGTGCACAGTGCTTACCTGTGAAGACATTCTAAAATGGTCAAAAACAGCATTTTTTAATGCAGTTTTTAACCTATTATCATTTAATATCTCAACAATGTTCAGTATTAGGAACTTCTAATAATTCTTATCTCCATTAATGTTTAATCAGAATTAATCCACTGATTTCGCGCCAATTGTATCACAGATTTGGCAGGCATGTGCTCTTAATAAGATTCGGATTCAAAATTGTAAAGGTTTGTATGAATTATTTCTTTAGGGAGAACAACTTTTTTTTTAATCCACAGTATTTCTACGGTATAAATTAACTTCCAGGTTTGGGTCAAGGTGATGTATCGGTTTGCAAACCCTCAAGATCAAAACTGGGACCGATCACAAATGTCAGGGGACTATTTTAGGAAGCTCAAGTTGTACAGTTCACACTCCCCCAGATAATATACTATAATATTTAACTCAAGTTGAAGAAAAGAGTGTCGCCTAGTGATCAATATTCTTCCAAGAGGGAGCCATTACAACTTTGCCTAAAGGAAATATTATGAGGTGTGAAAAATCCATATCGTATCGTGTTCCTTCGTTCTTTTTTATTTTATCCTATCACTCTTTCCTATATCTTCTTACAAAAATATTAAAATCTTAATTTAGATCATTATTCAAATTATTTATTTTAAAAAACATAGCTTTTCATTAATATTAATATGTACTTCTTTATATTCTCATGTTATATTTTACCTTTAGTTGGTTACTATCCAAGATAAAATATAATATCCTAAAACCCTAGGGAAAAAACCACCTGTTTTATTAGTTTTGTAAATATACAGCATTTTATTTTCACAGATAAGATATGCATTAAAAGCAAATTCATGGTGTCCACTCAACTTGACCAATGAAATTCCCGACTTTTTCTCTGATTTCCCTTGATCATTTCCTAAATTCCTTAGTCTTCTACTAACTCACCCCTCCACCATATTTATGTTAATTTTTTTTATGAATTCAGTTTGAATCACAATGTAATTTTTTGATTTTTATATTTCATATTTTGAGTAAAACAACATTTCCCAATTTTTTTTTTTTTATAATTGACCGAATTCCCGAATTATTTCAGTTTTTTCCCCAACCACTTCAAATTCCTGGCTCATTCTACCTATCCACCTATTTCGTATACCTCCCTTGATAGTAATTGTGATACATATTGTGTTTTTTATTATCAAGCCTGGCCAAGGTCACCACTTTTCCCCCACTCACTTGCCCAAAGTGAATAATATGAGGGGAAGAGGGGGGGGGGGATTCATTAGGGAGTTACCTTGGAATTAAATATGCCAGTTCGCAAGTTTGTAAAAGCCGTACCTAAAACCATCAATGATCAACACATTATTCCTTTCACTACCAAATATGAAAATAAATTGAAACGCAATTAAGAAAACTTGTTTATCTTCTTAGGGGTGCTTTTAAATACAATGCTAAGCCCGTTTATGTTAAACAACAAACAAAAATGACCTTTATCTGTAGTTATTTACACAAAACCAGTTAATATACTTGTGCCTTACCAACACTGCCAGAGGAATAGCTGCTGCCCCCAGGAGGAATGCGTTCATTTATGGAAATAAAGTCGTCGTCATCATCATCAGAATCACTCATGTTATCAACAGTATTTGATGAATAATCAACCAAAGTATCCTTGCAATCGCTCTCAACCGAGGAGCTCTGTGTCATTTCTAGATCATTGAACCCTGTGTCGATACTCATTCTTGATTCGGGCTTTAAACCATAATCACGACACAATCCTGTAAGAATAAACATGGAGAATGATTGAAAATACATAACAATTTACATTGGTTGGCGATACAAACTTTTCAGTAGATTGGCTAAGTGTTTACCCCCCCCCCCCCCCCCCCCC
>CABEEJ010002715.1:39461-54218 GCA_901482245.1 Timema douglasi
CCCTCTTTTTTCTATTAATCTTTTTTTTTAATGAATAATAATAAGGTTTACAATTTAAATAAACAGATTTTTTTTTAAATTTGTATTAACATTGTTTATAAGGAATTAAAACTATATTACACAGCTACAAAAAAAAAAGTTTGAATCACATTATAATTTACTGATTTACTGATTATTGTATTTCATATTTTGAGTAAAACGACATTTTCCCGGATTTTTATTGTAACTTACCAAATTCCCCACTTATTACAGTTTTTTCCCAGATGGTAGACCCCCTGACTAGTTATTTATCACTAAGCGCCCCTACCTCTGTTTTCGGTAATAGCAGGTTGGGGAGTAGAAGGCTCGGAGTTATCATCTATGCCAACCCCGCTGTCCGACGGAGAGGGGGCAATGCCGCTGTCCGTCGAGAACGGACTAACTCTACTCTCTGCAGGAAACGAGACACTGTCTGATGGGAACAAGGCGCTCTCGTCAAGTTCAGTGTCACTCTTATCCTCCTTAACAGCAAGAAGAGAAGACGTATTGACAGCGGCCTGGACCTCTTTGATCCACTTTACCAGCCGTGATGGAAGTTTATCTGTGACAAACAAATAATCATAAGCAGGCAGCTTACTATGCAGTGCTTTAATCTGTGCGCAAATGTCCAGGCTCGTTTCTAATTTTGAATATATTACTCTTTTATTCTTTCAAACAACTATTATATTCACACTTGTGACTAACAACAACAAAAGTTTTTATATATTAGAGAAAGTGAAAAAACTAATATTAGTTTCAAAATAAAACTTTTTTATTTTGTAGACTGCATAAAACACAAACTACGACATGGTTTGTATAAAGTCAACAACCGAGCTCGTTTCGACTGGTTCACCATCTCGATTTCAGAAGAGAGAACACCATATTTTAGAAGCTCTTGTTTGAAGAGCATTTTTAAAAGTCAACAATATGTGCCGTTTCCACCAAAAACCAACAAAAAAACATCCAAATAGTTTTCATAAGTTCGTGTTTTAATCATGTAAAAACTATTAATAATTTAAAACAATTAATTTGTGTGAATACTCCGACTGCCAAAAGTAACAACAAATAAACACTAGGTCTTGCAGATCTTATGGTGTGGCGAATGGATATATTAACTTTTACCAAATGTTATTATTATTAATTAGCACTGTGTCTTACTACCCATACAGGTTATATGCCAAAAAAAGTGTGAAAAAGAGCCTATTAATTTTGCCGGGAGAGGTTATTTTCACATACCTTCAAGGGTCCTTTTACATGCCACAATCAACATGGGACCGACGGCTTTACTTCTCTCAAGGAAAGTGTGCTATGGATTTTTGTCGCTCAATAAAAATCCGTCGTACCTCGTCTGGGTTTGAGCCCACGAACATAAGATCCCGAGGCGAGCACTTTACCCCAATATCACCGATGTTAACTACCGACTGCTAGATACCTCTCCTGCCGTGGGCCCTGTACCTAGCTCTCTTTCCTGTATGTAAATTCTTTGTATACAAAATTAAGAAAATAAAAAACGTACTCACCATTATTTTGCAGAATCTCTACTGTCTCTAGGTATCTCCTCTGGTGTAATTTGTGAATTTTATTAGTTTCCTTCAATTCCTCTGAAAATAACAAAGTAATGTGTCATTTAATTTTACTTTAAAAACAACAAAAAAACATAAATTGTTTCAAAAATGTCAACTCGACTACGAGGTGGTTTTAAACTTATCACCTTGCCCTCTAGGACAAAGTTTGGTACCAAGGTGCAAAGTTGGGAAGTCATTCATGGGGATCTATTCAAATATAAATTAACAAAGCCAAAGAAGCTTCTCATGAAGTCAAATGTAGCCGAGAATTATATTGCAGTAAATTTGTTATTAATAATTAAAATACATTAGCTTCAAAATGTTTCTATTGTTTTGATTAAAATTTTGATAATGCTTAAATCCTTCTGACGTTACCGTTTTTTTTTTTCAGCTTTCAATTCTCAGAGTATTTATTTTAGAACAAAAGTATCATTCCTCACATATGTTTAAATATACTTTGGTATATTAGTATTAATTTTGCTAAAGGAGCTATGGTGTATTCGAAAAATTATTTTTTGTCAGGAGAAACTTAAAGAAAAGTATAGTGTGCAATTAGGATTCATATAACATAACCTAACCACTCAAGAAAACCCAGCGATATGTATTTGCTTGTTTCACACACACAAATATCTTGCAGATAATTAATTACCTTTTAACTGAGTTCTAAGGTCATGTTAGCGGCCACCAGAGAATTAAAAAAGTCTAGTTATGTCCTTTTACATGTTGCTATCTATGTGTCCTATTATTTTACAAATTTCCATTTTCTATTATTTGCTTTTTAATTTCCTCTTTTAAGAAGTTGTGTTGTGCATTTCACACTCCTCCCTGATGAGTTCTGATGAACGAAACCTAGGTCGGGGGATTGGGCGGTAACGGTCGATTTTCTTAAAGAGGCAGCCATTGCCTCTTTGTCCGGTGGCAGCAGTATAAAGTGTGAACTGTGTTCTTCTTTTCATTGTATTTCTATCCACCTTTCCTGTACCTTCTTACAAATATAGAGAGATAGAACATTCTATCACTTCCGAGGTTTTTTCCCTTTGAAGCTCATAATTCTAGGATCATTTACACTTTTCCTGGTGTCAGCGGCCAACCAGTCCGGAACATTCTAAATAATAAAAAAAGAACTTACTTTGTTGATTCCTTGTTGTTTCTTGTAATTCGTTAATTGATTGCTCCTGTTCCTTTACTAAACTTAAAAGCTGTTTCTTTAATTGCTCCAAGGAATTGTAGTGAATTTTACATTCCTCCACACTTTTCCTAGCCAATTCCAAATCTTTTTTCGCCAACGACAATGCCTGAAACAAATATAGAATTTAAACTACGGTTTACATAACTTCATATAAATTGCCGACCAAAACTGTATAGTCGAGAAAAACATCGATATTGTAACCAAACTAAATGACAGATTAAGTTGTTTTGTTACCAACCCGTTTGGGTTGAATGCTTATGTACTAATAGGGCTAGTGGTTTTAAGAATTAGGGATGTTATATTAATATGAAGTGTACTCGCATTTGCTTGGAAGGAGAGTGGAAAACAATTTTTGGAAGTAAAGATGTAATAATGTCACTTTTTTTTACTACCCTTTAGAAACCTTTCGAGAGAGTTAGTGGTAAAGTTTTTTAAAGAAAGACATCAATTATTTTAATTTTTCAAAAGTCTTGGTGGCAATTTTATTCAAAATAAGTTAAAATTGAGATTTGTTAAGTTTTTTAAATTGTTAAACCAAAAGGCATTCATTCTACACAAGCAGTTACATCTAATGAAGAAAGGACCTCTTAGGCAATAAGACACAACTGTCCGCAGGGAACATCAAAAATATATGGGGGATATATTGTTTTTCCTTCAACAATCATTTAGGTGAACTGACAGTCCAGGAGTAAGGTGTCGGACTAATGTGCTAGGGTTCCAAGGTTCAATCCCCGGTTACGGCATAGATTTATCTGATTGCCAAACCCTTCCTTCACCTATGCTGGCAAGATGTGTATTAATCACCAAAGTGTGTGAATGTGGGAAATGTCAGGCCCCCACCGTGGTTCGGTTCCCACGTTAAACTGTAGTTCCTCCATTTTATCTCACAATCACCCTACCATTACACGTTAGTGTAAGTGCGTATAACCCGAACGGGTAGTAAGACGCGGTGCTAATAATAATAATTATGAGAACAATGACATCTCGAGAAGATATTTAGTGATGGTGCCAGTCATTTTTTTTCCTATTTACACAGTGTTGCCAAGTTTAGAGTCTCTAGTGATAGTACAGGAACCTGAAATGGATTGTTTTTGAGCAGTAGGATACTACTTTCTGACATTATACTAATAAATAAGCCCGGACACTTTAGTAAGAAAGTAATTATTAATAAAAATGTTACTTTATAGCAGAGCCACAGGATATTACGTTTAAAAATGTCCTAAAATCGGACTGTACAGGTGGTTAAATTATATCAAAATTAGTATCCAGATCATACAGTTGGCACACTTTCTTTACCACACTTTCCCGTCACTTCGACCCTCAGTCAGCAACAGTAAATTCAATCGTCAAACAGTAGTCTCACCTTACATGCCGTAAGGCCCTTCCTGGCCAATTCCGCAGCTTTTGAGTGGACCTTGAATCCCCTAGAAAGTTGCTCCTGTTGTAAGGAGGCTATGTTGCGAGCTTGGATTAAATACGACCTCAGAGTTCGTATCTCATCTTTCAACTGTTGACATGCCCCTTGAGTCGTGCAAGTTGTGGCAATAAAATTGCTAAAAAAAAAAAAAATAAGAAGCCAACATTAAGTACAAACATCTGTATGTAGTAAAACTATTAGTGACAAGTTTCAATTATGTGGCTAATTTATTATTTGTGAATTATTTATATGAAAAATCAATGCAATGGATTTATTATTATTATTGTCAACAATGACAATTTAAATTATACAATAATAATTATAATACTATTCTTTATTTATCTGTTCATGGGTATTATTCATTTCTATAATGAGGTGGCTTTACATTATATATTTTTTAAAGTTATAGCACCCCATATTACTACCAGGTCAGGTTATACGTTTATGAAATGTGCCCACATTTGCATGGAGATTTTAGGAAGACCAGCCTCAGTACACTGGACTGAGATTCTAACCTCAATCTCCCCGTCATCGGCAGTCTAGTCTATTGTGAGAAAAGCGCCTTAGACCATGAGGCCACCGAAGTGCATATTTCCTTTATTTATTCCTATCTTAATAAGAAATTAAATCTATTATGTAAGATGCACGAATCAAATTGTTATTGCTACTGTTAAGGACGTCTACCAATGGTAGCTCGTTAATTTGAAAAATGAGGCCTGTTGAACCCTGACCTAACTTTTGGAAGAAAATTAAATTATATAGGTCATGCGTTGTTGGAAGAGTGGTAGGTGACGGCTGGGATATTCGCCAAACCATATGACCACATTCGTCACATTTACACTCATTTTCCAGGTTAACTCATCTTATGACCCCAAGGGGCCACACCGAATACTCTTTTTTTTTAAATTTAAATATGACAAAAGACCTCCTTTAAATCCAACACCATAGCTCAAGTCGGTAGCGTGTATGTATACCGAGGTAAGGGTCCAGGGTTCGATTCCTGGCATGGCCGAGAACTTATCGTAGGTGAAATACAGGTTTACCCTTTCACAGTGATAAATTAACGGCCAGGGACTGGATGTTGTACCTGTCATGACAACAGGCTGGAAACAGTAGTGGATGTAAAAAAAAAGTGCCCTCTTTTGACCTCAGTCTAAAAAGTGCATTATAGAGGTCTCATTATTATCCAATAGATGGTAGTACTAACTAAATTTGAGTCAAAATTGGACTTTTCCCTCTGTACTTCAAATGTATTTAGTAATTGTTTAGTAGCGAGGTAAGTAAGGGGTCACCTCACGTCCTAAGTATGACGAGCCACCAATGGTATTTTATTAATCTCTTTTTCAGAGAGTGAAAATACAGGAAATCAAGGGGTGGGAGTAAAATTTGTTCACAATAAAAAAAAATCCATTTTTTTATTGTGAACATACTAATTTATAATACATGTTTAAACACTGCAAAAATAAAAAATAAAGGTAAATTACAAATAATCTAGGCAACTATTCAATAACTAGGCTTAAGATGATAAAGTGTCCCAATTTTTTATTAAATGCTCATAAACAGTTCAGATCCCATTTCTTCAAAGTCGCACACACCTGTTTTAAAAAGTAAAATTACAAATAAATAATAGTACATAATGGTTCAGAATCCAGGACTCCATACAGTTGGTTTCAGGCACCCATAGCTCTGTATCAAAATTAATTAACATTAATTATATAAATATAGGAGAAACTATTGAACCTAAAGCCACTTTATAATGAAAATGTTAAATCATGAATCATTGAGAGAGAAAAAAGCGATAATGAAAACAAATTGGTCGTTAATTGCCCACCATGACCTTTCCATTCCACACATAACGAGTACAAGTTTTAGTTGACTAAAGGTGTGATTAAAATGGTATAAGAATGCAACTGGAATTAAAATTTTATTGAAAGAATGGTAAAATATTTATGTGCATTAGCAGTTTAACAAGCACACTTGTGTGGAAACTGTTGAGTCATAAAATTATTTGTCCATAAACATTAGTTTTATTTTTTTTACACTATCAATGTGTATAATTTTTTAAAGGACTTGTTAATAGATGTCAAAGAGTAGTGAAAATTTCTTTAACTAGCTAATATTATAAAACACCAATAAAAATGTGAACATAGCTTACCAACTTATTAATTTATATGTTACAGTTTTACTTTATTTCTTTGCATGTTAAATAACAAATATGTTTGAACCTTGAAAGCACCCAAAATTTGCAAAACCTTAAACCAAAAAGTGTATTTTTTTTCCAAACTTGTGTTTAATTCACTTTACAAAACCTTCCAGATACTACCAGAGCGGGTACAGTAAACAAAGGGCGCAAGTGCTTTAAAGGAAACCAAAATACCGGTACTATTATGTAGGGAATGACTGCATACAATATGAACAAATGGTGCCAAAGTTGGAGAAAAACAAATGAATGACAACCATGACCAAGGAAAGGGGACAAAGTTGTAAGAATGTGAACGCATGGCAGAGCAGTAGGAATTTATTAACGTGTCCTTTAATCTAGCGCATCATCGATTCTAATGTGCACCCCAATCTTGGAAATAAAATTTGGCCCCCCCAAAAAAGGTGGCACATTATATCCCAGTAAATATGGTAGTAGACTACGGTACACTGTTATAATGTAGCTAGCACCATTCACTACATAAAAAGAAAAATCAAGCCCAAATAGGAATAAAAAAATTTTTAATACAAACAAATCTAGAGAATTTAATAAAATAAAGTGGCCCGAAGTTCAAAAGGTTTCTCGACTTGAAAATGGTTCAGAATCCAGATCTCCAAACTGTCAGTGTCTGACGGGCTGAATCCTATACTGGTATCAAAATTAAGCAAGACAACTTTTATATGAGATCGGTTCAGAATCCAGTTGGTTCATCTTTTCCATCAGATCCTGTATCAACTGTATATGGCAGAGAAGGAAAACAATTATTATGGGAGTTATCCAAATTCCAGTTTTTTTCCAATTGGGGGTTGTAGCCCTATGTATAATTAAACAACTTAACCTAGTAGGCCCAACTTTAATAAATGTCAATCTTTAAGCTAAAAAAATATTTAGATTTGTATGTTTTCGAATCCTTTTCATAACAATCCAACCGCGTACAAGACTCCAATGAACAGTCCTTTATAGTTTTCCACCCTAAATAAACCTTGTGACATCAAAAGTAGGTCCTTGTAGTCGTCATACCTTCATCCTTGATTGAACTTTTTTTCCCTCCTTCAAAGTAAAACATATACTGTATAAATATTATAATGAATTGGTTACTAACAAATAATTGACATCTGATAGTCAAGTCCTTATATGGATCTGTAAATGTTGCTAGGCCTATGTTTAGCTTACATTCACATTATTTCAAACTTATTTTGACGGGTTAGAAACACACGATCGAAACGAACGCTCTGGTAAAACTGCATTA
The DNA here is from genome assembly GCA_901482245.1 of Timema douglasi. Taxonomy (NCBI): domain Eukaryota; kingdom Metazoa; phylum Arthropoda; class Insecta; order Phasmatodea; family Timematidae; genus Timema; species Timema douglasi. The sequence goes on from CABEEJ010002715.1 coordinate 47,100, forward strand.
CAAATTAGCATTTATAAATAGCGATAGAAAAGGATTACTATTTGATTAACATTGCAAATCCTATTTATGAATGAATTTGAGATGGGCTGGAGCTACACTTTTATCACCCTGGAAGGTAGTACAGTCTTCCCTTGACGAGTTACACTAGGACCATACCTGTATCTTAAAACCAAGGCCCAAAAGATGGTGGTGTTGCAGGGTTTTTTTCTGCTAAGCTGATCACAATGAAAACTTGTGTATAAAAACACATTTTATGATACCTTTATATTGAAAACATCATTTTTATTGTGCATATTTTTGCAAATTCGAAGGATCTGAAAGTTTACTACATTTTGTGTGTGCATTTTTTAATAATATTTTCTTGTTTTTACTCTAATTGTGCATTTTCTGTAATTTTTAGAATCATTACATGAAAATTGTAAAGCACGAGTTTTTTTAATGCACTAATTCAGAATCTCTGTTTATTTGGAGCTTTTGTTTTTTCACGTAAGTATGAGTGCGGCCAGACATGAAACAATGAACACGGCCTAATGTTTTCTGACAGAATACTAAGTTTTTTTAAAAGGTATATTAGCCATAACATTTGTTATTTATCTCTCCCTTCGCAGGATTCGGACGCCATTATCAGGAATGGACAAGAACAACAATTGGATTTTAAATGTATTATTTGATTTTTTTAAGAGCATCTTTAGTGTTGAGTAAATAAAATCTGAGGTTTTAAGCAAATCTTTTAGTTTTAAGGACTTTTTCTTAGAGCATCAATACACTATTTTTAAGTCCATTTTTGGTTTTTTTTAATGGTCATGCTTATAAGCTACACCATAGCGTAATCCACCAAGGTAAAACTGCTACATTTTGGGGTTAAGGTGGGAGTGCAGGGAACATGAGTTAAGGTAAGTGTTTTTAAAGTTTTTATAGAAAAACACCCCCCTCTCCCCCGCAAGAATAACTAAAATATTGCTTCAGTAGAGACAAAGAGTTTAATTTTCTTCGCATGGAGATATCAATAGTTGTTGAATATCTGTCATGAGGATGGCGGAATTAGATGAAAAACTTTTTAAATGAAGAGAAAAAGTTGTCATTAAATTTCCCGACACCAGTGACAGATATTCAAGGAAATTAAACTCTCGGTACTGAAGCAATATTTGATTTCTTTTGACAAAAAAAAAAAGTTTTTCTATCAAAACTGCAAAAACATTGACCATTTTTCCCGTTGCCTAAACAAGTGAAACAAGAGGAATCTTTACTAGTTGTGTGGGGCTAATATCGTGACCTTTAGGCTATGGGCAACCAACTTATTACCGCGCATTAACTGTTTATGATATATCTACAGTAGCCCCATGACTTCTTTGGTGCTGACAGACAGCTCACAGCTGACTTCGGACAGTCAACATTTAGGTATATACAGTAGCCCCATGGCTTCTTTGGTGCTGACTGACAGCTCACAATAAACACATGTTTTTGCAAATCATATGGTTCGGCGTAGGAATACATAATTTGGTCTGGTAACTTTTCAAAGCTTTTAGCTGTCAGCACCAAAGAAGCCATGGGGCTACTGTAAGAGTGGTTTATGGTATATAGGCCTAAAACTGTGCACTACCATAAACACATGGCCAGATTTAAAATTGTATTCAACTTAAGACAGTCCTCATTAAATCTGAACCAGAAAGAGTGATTATGAATATCAAATCAACAATAAATTATCCTATATAGTTATGTTGACCTCTTAACTGGGTATGAGGCGTACATGTGACTGTAATACTCACCAATTATAAAAATTAATGCCATAGAATTTTTCTTTGTGTCTAGAGCAGAAGTATAGAGGAATTAAAATATTTCCACCACTGCCTGAATATTTATTTAAAACTCAGTAGGCTATAGATTTTTTACACTGTTTCTTACAACCCATTCAGTTTATTCGCTTATGTACTAATTACACCAATCGGGATGAGGACAATTATATTAAAAGGACATGTATCTGCTCTTGTGTGGAGATAGAGTGAAAAACAAATTTGGGAAACTACATGATAAAAGATTCAAACCTCGATACCCCCGTCATCGGCATTCTAGTCTATTGCGAGAATAGTGCCTTAGACCATGCAGCCACCGAAGTGGAAATTATTAATATGGTTAGAGGTTAGCCATTTTCAAAAATCAAATCACACAATTGTTTTTAATGGAAAATCAGAATAAGTGTGTTTGATTGGGTTTATTCAATAAGGTCTTGATGGTTTTTTTTAATATGAACTTGGTAAATTTATAACTACTCCAACTATAAGACAATTAATTACTCGTCATAGTTATCATTATCAGTCCAGGGAATAGAGACATATTACCTTAAAAAAAATTGATATGTTATATAGATCAATCCCGTGGGTTCAGAATCCAAGTTTTCGACCTTCCCTCCCTTATTCGTTGTGGCGTGCCAAAAACAGATAAAATTCTGGTCTTTTTCAATTAATTGATCATAACCTTTTACCCATTCATCTTAAAGAGAAAAATTGCATTTCAAAGTTGTAGAATGTTAAATTTGCTACAACTTTTGTATGCAAAGTTTTTTTGTGGATGTTGATAAAAGAAAGATATATGATTTTTGAGTGTTTGCTGTCTCTTTTGGAAGTTGCCTGCTCCATAAAACCACACCATCCAGGAAGACACATGCTGGTCAATTGATCATAGAGCCGTATTATGTCAGCACTAGATTTGATCTAGTTTCTAATCGGGCAAAAGAATTTCAAGATCCTGGATATCAATTATGCTCAAGTCACCAGCTTCATTCTTTTGAAAGCTTTGCAGTTGGATTGCACCTGCTTTCTAGACAAGGTAAAATGAAGTTATTTCTTTCAAGCTCTTCACAGGATCTTCAGCAGTTACAACTGTCGCTGGAGTTATTGGTATAATTCCCCCCATGGCATGGAACGTATTGACACCATCAAGAGTATTAAAGTTAAGATCTGCATTATCAAAGATAAAGTGCAGAAATATACTTCATTCACGGTAGGAGTTTACCTCCGAAAGGTATTTTTTCCTACCAATATCCTATTATATAATAGATTTCTGGTAGGGAAAAAGGCCTTTCAGAGGTAAACTCCTACCGTGAACGAACTTTACATCAGTAGCTGATTTATCATGCACTACCGGCACACACACATATATATAAAGAGGAGGATCTGCTTACGAAGAAGCCATAATTCTTTTATTACAATGAACAAAGTTATAATAAAAGTACTCGCGGTTTACAACAACGCACATATGTTCCAATACGATGTTTCCTAATGACTGAGGGTGGTGTAGTGACTGTTGGGTTGGCATATTGTCGGGAAGGTTGGAGGGGGTGGGGTAAGAAGAGGAGAGCACAACACCTACAATTTTTATTAAATATTTTTAACTTTGATGCTGTGTAGCTCTTTACATAATAGTTTTACAACAACTTCATATTAAAAAGTTGTAGCAAATTGGATACTCTTACAACTTTGCATTACCATTTTTCCCTCAAAGATGCATTGGTAAAAAGATATGACCAATAAACTAAAAAACAACCGAAATGTCCTCAGTTTTTGGCACACCCCAGCGAGCACACTGGGCAGGGGAGGTCGAAAACTTGGATTCTGAACCATGGGACCAACCTATATGACATAAGAGGCATGACAAGAAAATAAAAGTACTCTATTTTCCTATTTATAAAAAAATTGTATTTAAAACAAAATTACAGGATTTTGTTGGTAAATATGTCAGTTATTTCTCCTCGTAGTTGCCTTCCTGTTCTATGCAGGTTGTGAGCCGTGGTACAAGCTTTTTGATGCCCTCCTCAAAGAATTCTCCCGCCATCTTCTTCCAGTTCAGGACCTCTTGTTTCACCTCCTCGTCTTGAAATTTTTTTTTCCATCCATGTTGAGTCTTCAGGGAGTTGAAAAGATGAGTCTGAAGGTGCCAAGTCAGGGTAGTATGCAGGATGGTTCAAAATGTCCCAACTGAATGAGCCCAAAAGCGCCTTGGTGGCGTTGACCTTGTGCGGGCGGGCGTTGTCGTGCAACAAGTGCACTCTCTTCGTCAACATTCTCCTCCGTTTGTTTTGAATTGGTCTCTTGAACTTTTTTTAGGGTCTCACAGTATCGTGCTGCATTAATCGTCTCCCCCTTTTCGGTGCCAAAACATAGTAGCCATGATTTTTTTTAGCCTGAAATTGAGGTTTTGAATTTTTTTGGCAGATGGGGAACAGGTGTGCCACCACTGTGATGACTGTCTTTTTGTCTCACGAGTGTAATGAGCCACCCAGGTTTCATCTTCAGTCACAATCGAGCTCAGAAAATCCTCACCTTCCAATTCAAATCGCTCAAGGAACTCACGAATGCTAGTGACCAGATTCACTTTGTGCTGCTCTGTCAGTTGTTTTGGGACCCATCTTTCGCACAATTTTCAAAATCCTGGCGTTTCTGTAATTGTGATCTGGAGAGTTGTGGAAACATCGCAGAAATTTCATCCCCTTTCAATCAGTGGTCTTCACAAACAGTTTTCTCAATTATTTTTTTTTGCACCAACTCATCGGTCAAAATGGAAGGTCTTCCACACCTCTGACCGTCATGAACATTCATTCACGACACCATTTAAACACGTTCATTCGGTTCATAACACCTTCGCCATAAACAGTTTTGATCCGTGAAAAAATTTCAGTCTGTTTTTTTCCTTCAGTGAGAAGGAACCTGATGACAGCTCGCACCTCTTGGCGGGATTTCTTATCAACATATTCCACATAAACGGGTCCTACAAGGCAAGTTTTCATACTAACGAGGTCTGCCTTTGCTTGTTGTATTCAGAAGAACCCCCAGCACCACTTGTGTTGCCAATGTTGGGAAATCTCACAGCACGAGAGGGCAACCAGTACTCTTACTTTATGGACGTGCCTTGTATCAAAAAATTAGAACTACTTGACCTTTTGTAAGATAATACTCTTTTTTTCAGCCCCTATTCCCTGGAATATGTGTGTTATTAATAGGATTGAAAAGACAGTGAAATTAACTAGGAGAACCTAATAGTGATAATAGAGTTTCACTTGGGCCTATTTGAAAGGTAGTGAAACAAATAACTTAGTCAGAGCCATGTTTAAATTTTCTTGAGTACCAATGACCCGATAACTTCTGATAATATATATGTTATAATGGTCATAAAATAATAGCCTGAATTTTTAAATACAATTTTATGCTATTTACTACACTGTGGGCTATGTAGCATTGAAAGCATAAAGTTAGCTAATAACGTAAAGCTTAAGTTTCTTGAAAAGCTCGTCATTCAGGAAGGTAAGATTCACTAGTTTAAGAGGTCAAAACTAACACGTCCCAATGTTATGAAGAAAAAAAAACACGGTTAGCGAAACCTGAGTGTTGGCATCCTTACCTAGTGGGCCAAATTCCAGAACCAATGAGTCTTCTATCTCCCACAAAACACAGAGGGGAAATGAAGAGTAGCAAGTCACATCCCAAAAAAATGTCCAAAGCCGAGGCACAAAATGATAAGTAGCTTGAAAGAAATAAAATTAAGGGGCCAGACATGTATTACATAACACACTTGAGGGGGGTAGTTAAGGGGGTTAGGTTAATGTAAGGTAAAGTAGTTTTAGTTTATAAAACAAACATTGTTTGAATCTATACAAATGTAAATGAATGGTTGCAACCAACTTGATTGGAAGATATTTAAAAAGTTATCTAGTTATGTATTAACTTAAGCTTTTTCAAACTTTTAAAATAGTGTTTTTGTAAATACAAATATACAAACTGTTTGACTAGAAATGGCATCCTTTATTCAAAATCCTATTTATTTTAAATTTATAAGATCCGACGTGAAAATAACTAGTCTACTAAAAAAACAGTCCATTTGAAAATTACATGATGAAAAAGTGCTTCTGTGTATACTTGAAACTGGAAGTTATGTAACTTAAGGGGGTGGGAGGGGTTGCCAAAAGCGTTACGGAGCGTGATATGGCGAGAGGGGGCCGAAATAGGCTTAAAATTTTGTTACATAATACATGTATGGCCCCTAAGAGGGGTGGTAATTAAAAAAAAGTTAGCGCAACCACCAATATCATTAGTCAAAATAGATACAGTAGCCCCATGGCTTCTTTGGTGCTGACTGACAGCTCATAGCTGAATTCTGACAGTCAAAATTTAGGTATATCCCTAAATTTTTACTGTCAAAAGTGACAGCTGCTAAACACATGTTTCTGCAGATCATCTGGTTCGGCGTAGGGATACATAATTTTGTCTGATAGCTTTTTAAAGCTGTCAGTCAGCACCAAAGAAGCCATGGAGCTACTATAGCAAAATTGTTGTCGATTCATACAGTTGTTTTATTATTGTTACCTCTTACTTATTACCTTCTCAGGATTCACGCATACATGATAAATTTACTCAATGGGGTAGGGATAAGGGAGGAAACATTTTAGAGGTAAACTACCAGCATTTGCATGGAAGGAGATCGGGATACCACTCGGGATAAACCACCCTAAGTAGATCAAACCGGGATTCAAACCTCAAGTTCCCTGTCACCAGCAGACTAATCTAACACAAGAGTAGCATCTTTGTGAATCCGATCACTGAAGCAGGTTCCTGGTTTTTATTCATTTTTTAGCACCGCGTCTTACTACCTGTTCACACTGTATAATCATGCTATTGAGTTAGGGATTAGGAAGGCACACCCACATTTTCATAGAGCGAGAATAGAAAAGAAAAAAAACACCCTCAGTACACCTGACCGGGAATTGAACCCAGATATGCCCTCATTGACAGTCTAATCTAACACAAGCATGACGCCTTAGACCACACAACACCAAAGCAGGTAATGTACACATTAAAAACATTATTTTATTTCCAGACTAACAAGCAGGACACAACTTAGCTATTAGGGTGAGTCTCATTTAGAGTACTTTTCACACATGTCGTGTGTTTAATATTATTGTATGATTGTAATAATACTTGCTTGGCAGTGCGGTACAACAAGTCACTGTGTAAATTCAAGTAGACATAGCGAGAGAGAAAGAGAAATAATGTTGAACTATATCAAAACGCTAGAACAACATTTCCAGCATAATTCCAGGTTTTCTAGTGTGTGTGTGTGTGTGGGGGGGGG
>CABEEJ010002715.1:59554-83068 GCA_901482245.1 Timema douglasi
GGTGGAGGCCTGGCATTCCCCACATTCACAAGATGTCTTGTCAGAGGTGAAGGAAGGGTTTGGTAATCAGATAAATCTGTGCCGGGACCGAGGATTGAACCCCGGCCGCCAGCACAGAAGTCTGACAACTTACCCCTAGACCGCCAGGTCGCCGACTAACAATAAACATATCAAGTTGCAATAGGAAATTTAATCTGGTAACTGTTTTTTTTGTGCTAAATTTTCATGATGATAGTTTCTATATTTTTATCAAAGTAAACCAAATAAAACCAAAAAAGATGTTTTGTGTACTTCTGTGAATGTTAAGGGGGTAAAAAAAACATGTGTTAGCACCTCTGCTTTTTTTTAATATTAGTAATTGTGAATCGTATTTCTATTAGAAATTTCTCGTCAATTATTTATTTCAGTGAGTTTTAAACATCATATTTTGTACAAATCCAGAGTACAATCTATTATTCAAAAACATTTATCTTTAGAAAGAAGATTAAAAAAAGTTCACTCATCTAATTTTTTTTAATTCTCGAGATAAGCACTATGTTATGTCACACTGTCATTACTTTACTCACCGTCGGCACAAAAACTTTGGGCGTTTGAGTTATATTTGGATATTTATAACTCGTAAACTATTGGTTAAATTGTCTTAGAATGTTTAGCATGGTCATAAAACAATTCAAAGATACTATGTGCTAAATTTTATCAAAATTTAAGATTAAGATATGCTGGGTTCGTTTTCCTCTTGAATATTAAATTAATTTACATGGAATGACCCACATTTAAGATACGCACATCTGATGCAAACTTAAGTGATTCTGGATTCCATAAAAAACATACGTATCTAAAACCAAATAAAATTGAAAGTATGAATATGAAAAAAAATAGATTTAATGCTTAGAGCCTGGGACACAGACTTTGTACCTGTAAGGTACTTAGTGATCTGTAAGAAATCAATACCGTGGTGGCAGACGTGTGTAGCTGGAGACTTTATCCGCAAGTCCTTACTACTTGTGACTTTGTAGAAGTTGGATTAACTTTTAACTTTCTACGACAAGTTTATACTGACTACCAACCACAGATTTTTAAAAAAATGTGGGCTTGTAAATAGATTAAAGCACCAATGGGAGTGAAAAAATCCATTGCTCAATTTACTGGTAGGCCTACATAATATGTTTTATTCATTTATTCAAGTTATTGCAATTATACTGTGATTATAGAGATTTATTAAAAATATTTATTGTAATTCCACTTAGCTCACAGGTTTTGGTATATTTCTCAAAAATCGATTTTATTTTACTCTCTTCTGACTAAATATTGAATAACTGAAATAAATGCTTATTCCGTGCTACCACATTACTCACTAGGCCTGTAGACGATTTTCTTTCGAAGTGTTGTGACAGTATTGGTCGAGGTTACAGGCTCTCTCATTGGTTGCCACGGTCACACGATTAAGAATACAGACTGTTTAAGCCACGACTGAGGTTGTTAAGCGCTGTTAAGTAGTACCGACCAGTAAGTACAGTAGCCCCGTGGCTTCTTTGGTGCTGACTGACAGCTGACGGCTTTATAAAGTTACCAGACCAAATTATGTATACCTACGCAGAACCATATGATCTGCAAAAACATGTGTTTAGCAGCTGTCACTTCTGACAGCCAAAATTCAAAATTTAGGTATATACCTAAATGTTGACTGTCAGAAGTCAGCTGTGAGCTGTCAGTCGGCACCAAAGAAGCCATGGGGCTACTAGCCATGGGGCTACTGTATATACCTAAATGTTGACTGTCAGAAGTCAGCTGTGAGCTGTCAGTCGGCACCAAAGAAGCCACGGGGCTTCTGTACCTTACAGATACAGAGCCTGTATTCCAGGCTTTGCTGTTCATTTAAAGGATCCACAGCTTACCATAATTTTAAGGAAACAAGACAAAGAAGATTTATTTTTTCGAATAAACTACACCAATAATTGCTTAAATAGAGAAAATAGGAGTCAAAAGTGACAACATGTGAAACCACGTTGATCGCATCCGGCCTGGATTAGAAGCATATCTCGAAATTTTGGGAAGACTTTTGATACAACCCTGCCTAATTCTTAATACAATAAATGAACAAAATATAAAATAGAATTGGGTTGTGTAACTCGTTTGGGTTGATTTCAAATGAGCTTTGATAAAACTATATCTAAACCATTCCTAAGTTTATATAGAATATTAAATTAAACGAGAAATCAAAATGACTTAAAGAAACCCACAAATGCAGCAAGCCAATTGAGCTGCCCCTTTCTTGGCATGTAGCTAGATGACCAGGTGGGACGACTCGCCCTGCACCTGAAAAGAGTCCATCTATACAACAACATGAATACAAAAACAAAACATTAGAACATTGCTCTTGTAATGGAAAACCCAAAATTATTAAATGTAACGCCCTGAAGTAAGGGATATTATTGAACCATTGTATTGGATTTGGTTTTGTTGATCAAACAATAGGCCTAAATACGGTCCTAGAGTGAAATATCTTATCGATTTAAAATATTACCAAAAACTTTGAAATACAAATTCAAAATGTATTATACTTTTGAAATCCCAATTAGAAGTTTTAAGTAGTAAATTATCAAAATCGTGGATAAAGGGATTGATTTAACATTGATTTAAAAAAAAAAAAAACACGAAAATGACCGGTTATAAATTTTACAAATATTATTTCCAAAATGTTTTAATCGCAAATTCATGCATATGGTGGGTGCGGCCATGTTATCATATTTGAAACAATTTATGTTTCTCAAGTGTGTTTAAGGTGACAAAGTCAGTGGAGAGTTAAGAGCTAGATCACACACAATAAATATTAACTCTTAAATAATTACAAATCTACCCAAGTTATGCTTCATAAAATTCACTATGTTAAGAGTATAAAATTATAATATTAAATTTCTATACAGGGTTGGGTGCAGATTATGCCAAAGATTGATCAAGTTAAATACCTTTATGTTGAAAGGAGACTAATGAATTATAGGAAAATAAATAAACACTGGATGGTTTTGATGCAAAAGAATATGAAAAGTTTTAAGGTTTGTCACACATTTTGGTTAAGTAGGTACTTTGTAACATAACTTTGAACCACACCACATAATGTATTTTCTTTACCGGGATTAAGGTAGTGGTATTAAACTTAGCCCTAAGAAATATTTATTTACAAAGCTTAAATTGATGTGGAATTTCCAAATAAGATTAAATTTAAAGAAGTGTTTTTCTATTACTCAAGTTACTTCAAAAATTTGCAGCCATAATATTGAATTTTGCTTCAATAATGTGTGTAGGTATTATAAACGAGGGGAAAGAGAGTTTATTCAATGTTACATATTTTCACATTATTATCTGATTTTGTTACATATTTTGTAGGTTGATATATGTAAATCTGGGCTCTACTTATCAGTAATTACTTCACCCCCCACCCCCACTGTGCCGATGTTGTGTACAGCAGCCAGCATTATCCTCACATCCACTGGCAAATTCGTTAAAAATATTTGACTGCAATCGCTGTGGCTGTCCGCATACTAGACATTTGTGCCCAAGGGTTCCCAAAAAAAAAATGTGCCAGATGTCAACAATTGAATCACTTTGTGAAATACTGCCCTCTGATGAAAAACAATGAAGTTGATTCATATGGACCACGTAATACCACTGATTATATACCAACTGATGCCCTCAGTGATTGATACAGAATGTTTTGCAATCTATTTCATTGATCTATTGCTAGATGTTCCTCAGTCAGCAGTCGAGTTTGACAGAAGCACAACATAGATAGAACCTCTATACTTCAATAAGGTCGAGGTTGTGTTCAAGATTGACGGTGGTGCCTCTGTGAATAATTCAATATAATTGGCGGTGACGAAAGTCAGCTTAAGGTTTCAAATGTCATTCTAAAATGAGACTGCTGATCTTGAATTCATTCTATGGGACAGTCACAGAGAAATCATAAAATGTGTAGTTGCCAAGGTTGAAGCTGTCCCAATTTTAGGAATAATTACATCTAAAAATCTGGGTGGCACACAGATATCAATGTTAGTTGAGTTCGATTGATAGCCAGGAGAAAAAGAAGATTATTAATCAGTAGTGACCTCTTCAAAAGGGTTTGAGTCTCGTTTCAGGAAAATATCGCATTAAAGCGCCAACTAATCGCAAAGCCGTGATTAATCCTCCTGTGAGGATTCCTCTAGCGTTGCATGACCGTCTGAGGGCTGAGCGCATTGAAGAGTAATTTCTAAGGTAACTGGGCCTTCAAGGTGGGTCAATCTAATCATCATAGTGGAAAAGGCAAATGGTAACCTTCACCTATGTTTGGACCCATAAAGACTTCAACAAAGTTCTCGAAAAAGAACACGCCCTCATTTCATTCCTTGACTAAATTCTGGCTGTACTCAATAAATAACCAAAGTCTTCTTTGTTGTTGACAAGACAAATGGGTTTCGGCAGAGTGTCTTGGATGAGACAAGCGTTGAACTTTGCACTGTCTCAACACCTTTCAGTAATGAGGTTAAGGTCTTGGAAAAAAAGACCTATAAATCAATGATAGGCAGTCAATCAATTGAAAACCTTCAATGTCTACAATCAATAAAGAAGTTATTCCATTTCCTCAAATATCTGAATAGATCTATTTCACATGCATCAGAGTTAGCAGCTTCTCTTAGAGAATTGACCAAAAACAATATTCCTTTATGTTTGGAAACGAAGCATGAAAATAAATTCATCTTGGTCAAAAATTTGACTACAGGAGCACCAGTATTGTCATTCTTTGATCACCAACTGCCAATTACACTATAATGTGATGAGACAAGCTATGGGTTGGGAGTGTATATGTAACAAAATGGCCATTCTGTGGCTTATTGAGCCGTGTGTGTGTACGGCTCCTGTAACCCCTCTAAGAGTCTTCTCTCCTGGTCTCACTTGCATGGCTTAGGCAACCCGCCATGCAAACTCTTGTATGTGCGTGTGTCTGGTTGCACCTAAGATTTTGGTAGAGGTCTGGGGTTTGGCTCTGTCTTGTGGCTAGACTGGCCCAGTTACTGAGTTCTCAAAGAGAAACGTTGTATGTATTTTCCTGTTGTCGAAGCATGGGTGGATCAACAAGTCACCTAAGCCAGAAGAGTGGCATGTTGTGTGCAGGACTTGTGCCATTTTCATCTGTATCTGTTCACTTGGAAGCAACTAAGTGTTTCTTGGTAAAAGATTTGCGCCTTTGTGTACCGTCTAATGTGGTGTCGATATTTGGTGACTATTTTCAACTCTGTTGGAGGGTGCTTGCGGGTTTATCAATAAGGTTTGAGTCTTCTTTAATTTGACGGTTGTTTGTACCCAGATTAACCAGAACTAACATTCATAAAGCAGGTAAATAAATCTAACTTTAAAATGGTTTAGATTAAATTATTCACCGCCTTCGACCGATTCCAAGACCTTAGTGGCAGGGGTGACGAGTTCAAGGTCTAGGACACTCCTTAAAACATTGTATGGGTATCAATAGGCGGGGTATTAGGTGAATATCCACACCAAGTGGACGGGTCCTGGGATAGAAGAGTGCCCAAATTTGGTGGAGGGAACGCGCAGATAATGCTCTAAGAGTTATGACAAGATATGAATACAATTATTTACAAATATAAAAAGAAACAATCGCCATATTGTATGTTTGTGAGAAATATCATTACTATGATGTATATGAGCATCCACTCAAAGTAAAATTTCAAAAGACTCTGCAGTCAAATTTTTCAAAGAGTAAGCATACTAAATTTTACTAAATTCAAAACATTTAACAATAATTTTAAGTAAAATATGAGTCTAATAATTTTGTCTTTGACACACTTGATAGAATAGTCTGGATTTAATCTTCCCAAGTGACAAATTTACTAAAATAGCTAGCTTCCGCATCTGAGTACACTCAAAAGAAAAAACAACACTACTGTACCAAGCGATAATAGAGACTGTTATATTTTATCTGACCTTAAAGGGCTATATTAAACCAGGCTAGGAATTGAACGATATGAATACTATACCGCAGATGACCAAAATTGTATCCACATTTGCCCCTTATTCACATTCACATCCACAGATATTGTAGAATTTTCTAGCAACTATAGCCCCTTCACTAGATAATTTAAAACAGAATATCTTAGTAGTAAAAATAACATAATAGGTAACATTAAAATTTGTTTGTTTTCCAGGGTGCCCAGCCAAACAATATTTTAAAATTGCCTGACTTTTCCCAACTTTCCAGAGCCAATTTACAACTTTTCCAGTCCCTATACTACAAATATTAATTTTTTAAGATCGCAAATTGATGCAATATTTTTAAACATATACAAACTGAAATCGTGACACTCTATGAAGGGCTACAGCCTAAAGTGATGGGCTCTAGGGTATCTGAGCGATCTAAGTTGGAAACAAGAATCCTATGTTGACTTTGAGAATTAAAATTAGTATGTTCAACTGTGCTAAAAGAGATTATGGTGCATATTACATCGTGTAAAAATGTAATTTTGCCTACTTTAAATAAAATTTGAGTATTTTTTTTAAAGTGACTGTGAAAATTCCAGAAATTTAATTAAATTCCCTGACTTTTCCTTGTTTTCTTGGTCGCTGGATACCCTTTTATTTTGTAACTAGATAAACTGTCTGTGCTTGAACCCAATTTTTATCTTCCCTGCTAATGTTAGCCAGGATATCCCATATCTGCACACTTACAAATTAGCTACCCCTTATACATGATTTCAGAAAGAAAAAAAAAATTGTTATGAAAAAAAAGCATTCACAGAGCTTTCAAAATAACCATCAGAAAAAATATATTAAATTCAAACCAAAGATTCTTTTACAGGACAAAAGAAAGTCCTCTTCAAGTTTTTACTTTGTAATTATATTTGTACATCAAAAATAATAAAAACATTTATTTTATTCAATGTGTTTTATACATCATCCATTCTGATTTTTGAACTTTAAAAAACTTTTTATACTAAAATATTCCTAGTTAGCTAATCAGCTTGTACTTGGCTTTGACAATTACAAAGCTTCACAAATAAAACTATTGAAAGTGAAACTAGTCAATTAATCCCCTTCTTAACTGTTGTATAACTTACATAACAAATTAATATTCATATGGGAAAAAAAAATTGAAAGCACGGTAATTAATTTTACTACAGCTATTTTAAATGTTATAATTTATACTAATTTGTTTACAATTTTTTATTTTAATATTTTAGTTGTGATTTAATTCAAAACAGTGTTAGATTAAAACTATTATAGTCATATAAAATAAACCAATTTAAAAGTTATCCAATAAAATAATCATAGGTTCATTCAATTTGAGCTTCGTAAATACATCTCCATGGCTAAATAAAATATCAAATAAATTATAATGCTGGGTTATAGATATCCTTTCTGTTAACACGGCTTTCTCAAAATTGACACATGATTTGATTTGTAAAAGTGAATTATATAATTTATTTTCAGTGCAGTAATAGTTTAGAGGCAATACAATGGTTCAAATATTCAAGATTTGGTGATTTATAGCATTATACCAACTATATTTGTAATTTTTTTTAAACTCACTCTCGTTTGCCAGCAAGTGCTTTAAACTCCTTTATCCTTTTTTTCTGAGTTCCTTTGACTGTGGCCAAAGTTATGTTCAGATCCAACAACTCATTGTTGACGGTCTCCAATTCCTGGAATCAAATAAAATGAAAATAAATGGTATGGAACTCTGCACATTCTCGCTATATTGTTTAAAATTGGAGATATTTACTCAAAACTCGTTAATATATTATGTGAAACGAAATAATATACACTAACTAGCAAACCCAAGCATAAATTGCACTATAATTATGTTAAACATTTTTTTAGTCCTGGTTTAAAATTTTATAATTTTTTATATAGAAAATATCCTCATTTGTATGTTTGGACCAATAAAAAAGATCAATATCGAGTCCACAAGGGTCAACATGTCGTATTAAAATTTCGACATTTTATTAGGTGTTGCAATTCTTCATGCCATCGCATTGCTATTAAATTCCTAATTTATAAATTTTGACCATTAAAAAAATGTAAATATTGACTAATGAGGCTAAAATGGATATAGGTCTTTTTTGTACAAACATTTTTCCTAAGAGGTTTAAAGAAAAACAACAAATTATAAACACTTATATTTAATTACTCTGTGGCATTGAATAATGATTGCATTAAAACTTAAGTGGTATCTCTTTACAACTAAAGCTCACAAATTTGTATTAATATATTTGCCAATATCTTAGAAACGGTTTTTTGCTTTTCTAAAAATATATTTCATATAAGTTTTTTATTTTTAATAGTACTACAATTTTGCAATGAAAAGTTATTTAGTATCTCAAATAGTTGCGGAGATACGGAAGTTTCTGCTTCTGTAAAGTACCCTAAAGTCATTTTCATGGGAAAATGATAATAGCCAGTTTATTTATAATCTTAATCAACGCCTAGATAAGAATTATTAGAGCAGATTTTGAAAAAAAAAAATTTCTCTTTTCACCCTTTATTAAACTAAACTACTCTTAATTTTAATTTTAAGTTTTAAAAAACACACAGAGAGACGGCATTGCAAAGACCACTTTTTAGGGTTAGGGGAGTCATGAGATGTAGACAGCGATCAACATTTCAGGTTAGATTTTTTTTACAGTCGCAATACTTTACCTTGAGTGTTCGAAAAGTTAAAAAATATATATATTTGTGTATAGTTTGAAGTTATTGGTTTTATAATAATATGCTTCAAATAAAATATATTTAATATTAATAGACCTACATATTTGTAATAAGTAATTTCATATCTCAAATAGTTTAGGAGATAAAAAAAAAGATAATTTACGCATCAGACAGGAGGCCTTAATAGCATTGCCGAAATATTGAGAGTAGCCATTTTATTTAGAATATTTATAAATGAAATTTAATCAAAATCGTTAGAGCTGATTTTGAAAAAATTGACTTTTTCGCTTTTTGCCCTTCAGTAAGCTACCCTTAATTTTAGGGTTAGATATCAAATTCCAAAAACCCCTCAGGCAACCCTATGAAAACCCTAGTTACCAAGTGTTAGCCCTTTCGGTAAAATAGTTCAGGCTCTAGTTGAAGGTACAGACAGAAATTCAAAAACAACTTTTTCGGATTTGGGGGGGTCATGAAATGCCGATGTTCATCAAAATCTCGAGTTAGATTTTTTTGACGATAACAATACTTTCTCTACCTGTAAGATAGCGAGAAAGTAAAATGTTTAACTTATATTATTGAATAAATTTAAATAACCTATATTAATAAAATGAAGTTTGTCTCTCTGTCATGAGTGTTGTGCGATGTCTATCGTGCGTAGAGGTCTGAAATCTAAACATTAGTAGCCCCTGTGTAAGAACATGTGTACCTCAAAGCCAAAATTTTAAAATTTGGATATGATTTTTTTTTAGATTAATTAAAAACTGGATTGGAAGAAATAAAATTAAGATATATTTTGTCTATCAGTTTGAAGCAAATAAAAGCATTGCCATGGGTAACCAAGCAACCCAATGCCATCCAGTACGGGCAGAGGCGGGCATTTCTGAGTTAATAATAACAATTTGTACAACAGGAAACCACAAAATACTCAATTTTTTTTTAAAATAGTTTAGGATAGATAATTAGTATTTGAACACTGGACCATAAATCTGTATTTAATACTGTAATCTATTGATTTGGATATTTTAAATTTTAAAATAAAATAATTTAGGTTATTACAAGTGAACAAACAAATAATACAAAAGGAATTTCAGGTTTCCACTAATTTCTTGCAACATGATTAATTCCCTGTGTTTTAAGCTATTCAGGAAAACTAATTAAGTAAAGAGGAATGACTCAACTAATTGATTGTATAACATCCCATAATATGAATTGTGCTGGTGAGTTTTCTAGGATGATTTTTTTTAAGAAAAGAATATATCATGTTTGATTGGTTATAATGTGAAACTTCAAAATCTTGTGTGTGGATAAGTGCTAGGAAACATTAAATTTCTCATAATTTAACATATAAAAAAATAGAGAATTCTGCCATGGTATTAAAAGTAGTGGACATTTGTCACTTATTAAAAATCTAAGAGATTGTTATAAAGTCCGTTCACCGTAGGAATTGTTTTCTGGAAGGCCCAGAAATCTATTATATAGTAGGATATTGGTAGGAAAAAAATTATTATTATTATTATTACCGCGTCTTACTACCCGTTCGGGTTATACGAACTTACGCTAATGTGTAATGGTAGGGTGATTGTGAGATGAAATGGAGGACCTACAGTTTAACGTGGGATCCGAACCACGGTGGAGGCCTGGCATTCCACACATTCACAAGATGTCTTGTCAGAGGTGAAGGAAGGATTTGGTAATCAGATAAATCTGTGCCGGGACCGAGGATTGAACCCCGGCTGCCAGCATAGAAGTCTGACACCTTAACCCCTAGACCGCCAGGTCACCCTGGTAGGAAAAAAGACCTTTCAGAGAGTAATTCCTACCGTGAATGAAGTATAGTAGTTTATTGCAATTAAATGTTTGGTTTTGTGTAACTAAGAGATTGTTATAGTAGTTTTATTGCAATTAAAAGTTTGGTTTTGTGTAACTTACCTAATCAAAGTAATTTAATTTAAAAAATTGGTACTTTCCCATTAGCTTGATTAATGTCCATATACAATACCATAAACAACCCTAATGGGTAGTAAGAGACGATGCTAATTAATAATAATAATACCACAAGTTTAAACCTTGTCAAAGGAAACATATTGAATATGAGATCATGGTTCGGTGCCGGTCGAGTGTACTGAGAGGAGTTTTTACAAAATAGTTATCCACTTCACTCTCTTCATACAAATGCAGGTACACTTCCTCTAAATTCAACCTTCACCATCCCTAACCCAATAGCTTAGTTAGCACATAGGTGTAAGAAGATGCATTGTTTAGGTAGTAAGACGCAGTGCTTGAACAAAACTTTGACTGTGGAGCTAGACAAAAATAAACGACGATGTTATGAGCACGGGGGTACAGACAAGTAAGAAACAGACTCTCAATCTTACGGGGGTTTTGCTGGGCTCATTTTGCCAGCTTGGGTCCTTCAACACTGGGCTTCGCTAGTGTCACTGCTGGATGATGATAGGACTAACCGCAGCGATCCTAGTGGTGAAGCACTCAAGCTGCCAAAAGGAGCGCAACCATTTAAACCTGGAGGATGAGTATCTGGGTATATTATTTGTCTGCGGCTGAGGGTAAGAATCTTTAATTATTTTCTGAGTCAAATTATCAGAAACTTACCAATGTTTTCTAGCACTTATATGCATAACATAACCAAATTTCAGATTATAACAAAATAAATATTGCAAAAAAATATTCATTTATAAAAAAATATTAGAAAACGCATCTGATTTATGCAATATTTTTTTTCGCTAAGCTGCTTCCAGGAACAAATATTATTGAAAAATCCATAAAATTGAATAACCGAAGCTCATACATGGGAGTGGGTGAGATTATTTAATATTCTTTGTCAAACTTAAAAAGAACAAACAATAAGGGTCTATAGTTGTACCTAAATACAGTTTTGGGCATGTTTGTAGCGGTAAGAACAGCGGTACCATTTTTTATAATCCTAATAGGTCATCTAAAGTGTGTGAAATCAAGTGAAAAACACGTTTTTCCAGGAACTATTAATTAATACAGACAGTTAGAAAAAGGGGGGGGGGGGATTTTGCTCTTTAAATAATGTTGGGTGTGTCACTATTCACTCACTATATGTACTGTGAAACACAAAAGAAATTCCAGTGATCCAGTAACAGGTATGGAATTTGCACCCCCCCCCCCTCCCCCAAATATTACAATCAGGATATTTCAAAGATTAACAGCAATACCAACACAGTTTTGAAACAATATTTTGGAGACCCCCCACGATACTTGTAATTTTTTACCCTGTTCAAGGACAAGCAAATTCAGACATTCAAGTTGAAAAGACTCTTTTTCCTGTTCTGACAATATAGCTTATGGTTTTGGTAGGAAACACTAAGTTAAAACCATTTTAATATATCCATACATCAAGTCATGTTATCTGCAACTGTCACTTTTGATATATATATATATATATATATATATGTTATATATATATATATATATTAGTAATATATATATATATATATATATTAGTAATATATATATATATATTACTAATCCATATAAAATAACACAAATAATATAGTAAAATATTATCAATATTGGCTGCACAAAGAAATATGTTTGCATTTCCTGCTCTTCCAAACCAAATCAGACTATACAGTAGCCCCATGGCTTCTTTGGTGCTGACTGACAGTTCACAGCTGACCTCTGACAATCAACATTTAGGTATAATACCTAAATTTTGACCGTCAGAAGTGACAGCTGCTAAACACATGTTTTTGCAGATCATATTGGTTTGAGTAGGGATACATAATTTGGTCTGGTAACTTTTCAAAGCTTTTAGCTGTCAGCTGTGAGATGTCAGTCAGCACCAAAGAAGCCATGGGGCTACTGTACCTTTGTGAACAAGATCCCCAGAATGATTTGTGCTGTACTCTACCCATCAACATAGGACACAAATTCAAAGAACTCGCCTACAAAATGAATCAGTATCATTGTTGTCACTGAAAAACAATGTTTTTGTCACTTACCAAATTTTTCAATGGAATATAGGTGTGTCAGTTTCTATTTGTAAGATTTATTAAAAATTTTAAAATTTACTCGAATTGATTTAATTTCTAGGTGATAACATTTATCAATAAAAAATAAAAAACTCAAATGAACTCTTCCACATGAATAAAACAACTTTTTTAGTTGCTACTAAAATAATATATTTTGGTCACTTACCAAATATTGCAACAATAATCACATTTTCTTTAAAGGGGATGTTTTACATTTGGTTTGATTATAAAACTGAAACAACTCTTTGATATTTAAATTAATTAGATGAAATGAGTTTTGGCTAAAAAAAACGAATACAAAAATAGATAATTTAAATGATATGTAATGATCTTTTATATTTAGGGTCACATTCAAAAAATGTTTGGTGAACAATGATTTTAAAAAATACTGAAAAAGATTTTAGGGTTTTGTAAACAGCTCCAAGTTTTAATCTCTTAATTGGTGGGATAATACTCGTCCCATCTTTTTTTATTGTTATGGTACAATATTTAGATATTTTATTCACTTTATTACACACAAGAGTATGTAGAATTGAATGACACCAAGATTTAGATATTTTGAACACTTTAATAAACAATATAACTTTACACATCTAAATTGGTTATTTGAGAACATCGATTACGCGGACGGACTTCTACACAATAAACTAAATTCAGTTAAGTAAGCTTACTAAAATATACTATTTTTTATTGTTTTGAATTTTTCACGATATTTGTTTTGTTATAATCGGAAATTTGCTTATGTTGTTGTGTTTACATCAGTGCTAGAAAACAGTTACCTTTTTAATAATTTGAAACAGAGGAAAAAATAGTCCGTTCAACATTTTCCCGCACTTAGATCCACACAACAAAAGCAAATTTCCGATTAAACAAAACAAATATTGTGAAAAAATTCTGAAAAATGGAAAGAATATTAGACAACTCACCTAATTCACCCGATCACGTATACTTTGTGATCGTTTAAAAAAAGAAAAAATTGAGCGCTCGCCACTTCGCGAAGAGTCTACAGTGTTGAACAAAGGAGTTCTCGGGATGTTAAGACTGGAAACCCATTGAACCGACAATGAAACTCACAAAGTCAAAACCCACTAAAATTACAATTAAACTTACAATATCAGTCAGTTTACATAATTATTATAGTTGTGTAAACAAATTTTAAGCAACATTTGAATGTCTTCCCTAAAATTACAGAGAAGTTTGCGTGTGGTTTGACCTATGAGAACTCGGGATCTACACTGAAACTGCCCAAGTGCCAGGCCGGGACCTCTAGACGCGTAAATGTTACCACCATGCGAAAAATAAAGCGCTAAAATACAACAAACTCGCTAACAAATAAAATGACACTAAAATGTTTGTCAAAATTATTTTGTCACAGGCGTCGTTAGCGGGGGAATTGGGGGGAAGGGGAGGACACGTCCCCACCAATAGTTTGCTCAGATAGGATGTAAAATAAGTCAATTTTATTTTAATAATAAAAATGCTAGTAGAACATATTTTTGTTAATAATATTGTATATCTTTTGCAGCTTGACTCCTTAGTTAACAATGATGACACTTAAGCTAAAAACCTATTTAAGATAAAGTATTACATAAAAACTACACGTTGCAGTTTGACATATGCACAAACAAAGATGTATTGGATAGCGTCGATATAAAAGAAACAGAGAGGCGTTTTATTCCTCCAAATGAAAAAACGAAGATCCACATTTGGATCAATGCATTAATGAGTAAGGTAATTTATCTGATTATTACAATAGCTAAATAAGTTATCATTAAATAGTTGCCATTATTATTATTATTAATATTAGCACCAAGTCTTACTATTCATTCGGGTTATACGCCTAAGTACTAATTTACGCTAATGGGTTAGGAGTTGGGAAGGTTGGATATAAGGAAGTGAAGCCGCATTTGCGTGGAGAAAGAGTTGAAAACCATTTAGGATAAACCCACCCCAGTTCACCCGACCGAGATTCGAACCTCGATCTCCCCGTCCTCGGCAGTCTAGCTAAACACGACTAACGCGTTAGCCAACTACGCCACCGAGGCGGGTATTTTCACTATAATGTGAAGGGGAAAATTGGTTATTTCCAGGGCTGTAACATGGAAATGAGGTTTCAACTCCCCTTATCCCGAAAGTGGTAATAGTAGGTTAATAGTTATATTTATTTTCTCGTCGAATCTTCGTCGTAATCTTGTATCTTATTGGAGTCGATTTAATTTTCTAATAGCCACATGTTGATTTATGTGCTATAACACTTTAAAATGCTTCGTAAAATATTGAAAGTAAAAAAAAATTGACAAACATGTAGGGACGTCACCACGAGCAACTGCAAATACCACCTACCCCTTTATACCAAAATATTGGGTATTTACTTGGTTAGAATCATTCCGCCCCTCCCACCCAGTAAAGAAGAGCCAGTGACGCCTGTGGTTTTAGTTACCGATATATCGCGTTTACATGACCAAAAATTGACCAATAAACCCCACAAAATAGTAACAATAGATATTGAAAATAATTCACAAGGCCATTTGTACTGTTCAAAGTTTTCTAACTTTAATATGGGAGATGAAAATGTGTTGTTATCTTGTTTAGAGCTTTGAAACAAGTTTATAATCAAAGTAGACGTTTCAGTATTGGTCACTAGTCGCTAAAAGATTCTGTCACCTACTCCATGTGAAAAACTAGCTATATGTAGCGACAAAGTTATTACGGTGGCAACACTGAGTAAAATAGTGTCTTCGTACGGTGACTTTGATATTCTTATTTCTCATCAGCAAAAAGGGCGTTTCCATCTGTGAATTCAGACTTCACCACAAAAATATGAATTTAGGCTATTTCGTTTTAACTTGTTTATCGAATGCTATTTGCGAAAGCGTTAAAAAATAAAAATTCCCTAAAACCATGTATAGTGTGTGTTATTTTATCACTCCCGGATAACTTATTTTTAATAAAAACGTTTTAGACAGTTTAGAAACATTTTAAAATTTTCAAACTCAGTCATCAGTAAACTACCCTTGAACGATTATTTCTCCGAAAAATTAGTATACAATGTTACTATGAGGTAAAATACTCCCTGGATATAAATGTTAAACAAAATTGTTATAACCATTAATTTTGAATTTTCAAAAATCAAACTAACTAACATTAATAAAATAAGTGAAATTAAAATCACTATTTTGCCTCGAGTTTTGATCTACATTAATACTAAATAATGTATACACTTTACTAACAATGGAGTTGCTTATGTTTTGAAAGTGGGGAGACTTGATTAAATATATTTTCTAAACATACATATTTAATGTCCTTGTAAAGTAATAATGCGGTAGGAAGTCAAGTTTATAACGGTTATAAAAGTTAACACAAACTTCTTTCATTATTCATACGTCAAGTAATCTTCAGTAGACACTTTAGATAGATATCAATACCTAAAAATTACAAATAATATAGTACATTGTTACTAATGTTGACAGTAAAAGTTTGAAAAACTGTTCCTCCAACCAAAATCAGGCTATACATTCAACACCCTGTTTGGCCACTTGAGAGGGCGTTTTATTACAGGAATTATTGTAAACGTATTGTCAAAGTTTATTTTTTATTATTCAGTGTTTACAGGCCCGGTATCTTAAAAAAAAACTTTCAATCCGGGCCGTTTATCCACATAATTTGGACTTTACTTTTACACTTACAATACGAATTTCCTTTTAAACATTACAACACAGAGTTTGGCTCTTAATTTAATCGAAATTCAACTTCCCTTAGTTCCGTTTGGTCCGCCCCCCGGTACGTCCCCCCGCTGGGCCCTCCACAGTGCCCGGGATTCCACTCCAGAGTTCTCCAAGCGCCCAGCAGAGGTGGGAATCCCCATATCCACCACCTGGGTGGGCGTCCTATCGGAGTTGGTGCCCCGCCTACTTTCTAGGCATCACACTTCCGTTTTTCACCCTTTCTTCCACCCTTGGCAATTGAATTTCCTAATCTACCCCCTACCTAGTTCCCGCCCGTCCCTGATTTAGCTATTCTAACTACTAAACTAAGCTAACTTAACTATTTTATTCCCATTCCCGCCGGGGAACTGCGTCACCCCGATGGTACCATCTTGACTCTGAAGGCCCACCAACCACAATCCACCTCTCTTTTTTTCCAAGATGGCAGATCATACGGCGCAGGGAAACCCTCACAGCTCATATTTACTCCACTAACTTTCGTTCAAAAGTATGTTACTTGCCCGACCGGCGCATTACAGTTGGGCCACGAACCCCTTAACTTGTCCCGAAAGCGGGATAGGCTAGTTGGGGACATGGCCACTGATCAGGAGGACGTAAACGGCGGGTGGAAAATAATTCAGGCCACCAATCCAAGCAATTATTTAACCAAGTTAAAAATGTGTTCCATCTGACTATGCAGCGCAGGGCTATAACATCAAGATAATACATCACCGGGTCTAACAGGGACACGAGTCGTAATAAACGGCAAAGAAAATTAGTACAATATCAAATATATTTGAGCAATGCATGAATTCTTTTAAAGATTATTATTTGTATTTTTTTAAAAGATGGGACCCGCCTCTGAGGCGTAGTTGGCTAACGCGCTTGTGTTGAGCTCGACTGCTGAGGACGGGGAGATCGAGGTTCGAATCTCGGTCGAGTGAACTGGGGATGGTTTTTCCTAAATGGTTTTCCACTCTCCCTCCACGCAAATGCGGGTTCACTTCCTGTAGTTAAACCTTCCCAATTCCTAATCCAATAGAGTAGTTAGTATTTAAAGCGTATAACCCTAACGGGTAGTAAGACGCGGTGTTAAATATTATTATATTATTTAAGATGGAATCGGTGGAAGCAGGTTTCACATTATCTTCA
The DNA here is from genome assembly GCA_901482245.1 of Timema douglasi. Classification (NCBI taxonomy): domain Eukaryota; kingdom Metazoa; phylum Arthropoda; class Insecta; order Phasmatodea; family Timematidae; genus Timema; species Timema douglasi. The sequence continues at coordinate 77,127 of CABEEJ010002715.1, forward strand.
AGCGCTTCACAAACCTTCTTTAAGGGGTAATAAGCAGAGGCAGGTTTTTTTGTTATTGGCGATAAACGCGAATTGTTTTTCTGTAGCTTCAAATTCTATATTTACACGTTTCACAATGTTTATGAAGTGATCCAACATATTTTCAAATCGCGAATTTTCGCGAAATTTTGCTATTCTCGCGAAATTTTATTATTCTCGCGATTAACGCGAAAAATTAAATATTTTTTTCACACTTTAATATTTCAATAGTCGGATTTGAAGTTTTAAAAACAATATTTTATTGAATAAACATTCCTTCACAGCGTAAAATTTGCCGCCATTTTATTTTCACAGAAGTCTCACAAGCCTTAAGAATGTGTCTGGATCATATATTTTGCGCATGCGTAGTTTTAAAACTGAAACAAGACCGGAAAGAAACGTGTTTTTCACCTCAAAGTTTTTTTAAAAAAAAATAACATATCCTGCGTTAATTTTAATACTCGCTACCAGATATTTATTTAAATTATTTTGGGTACTCAGCTTATTTTATATTTCACTTAAACCAAATAAAAATATCTCAAACAAGAGATTTCAACTACCATATGTCGCCACCCGCCATCTTGCCGTCTTGGAATGATTAAGTAAATAAAACACAATAGAATTACTACTCATAGACTGCACATCAAATTTTAAGCCAAAAAACACTTTGCTTGTTGCAATTACTAAGCAATGTTCAAGCATGTATATTCTAGAGGTAATAAGTATATAACTTTTTTGGTGCTACACATTTTTCATATGTTGGTATTAGATAGTTTTCTTTCGATATAGCCCGTCACTAGCTTCACTAATAAACCATTAAATTAGCGTGTTAATACTTGATTAGATCATGATTTGCATTTTTCACATTATCCAAAGTCGTGTGTAGTTAAGCAACTATTAATTTCACCATGGGGAGAACGATTGAAATTTTCAACACAAAACACCACCATTTTGAAAAATTAATGAGAATTTTAAAAAAAATATTCACCATAAAAACCTGCCTCTGGTAATAAGACATGTGTGAAATTAACGTACTTAATTTTTTAGTTCACTTTTTCGTCTAGCCAATAGACCCCTTAATTAAGCTTTCAGTTAAATGTCCCAAATTTAACAAATATTCCAGTATCTTCACTAGATTTTACAAGATTCCCAGTGGGGTTTTTTCGGTACAAAATAAAGATTTGCCCCTTTCGTGACAGCCCTGGAGAAAGTCATGTCACCCGTTATCAAGTGAAGAACGCTGAACAACGCACTTCTAGTGATCGACCACCCGTACACTCATACCATTAAATATATTTGGATTATGAAGCTGCGAGTGAAATGTCAAACAAAGACCTTTCTTTCAGCTCACACAAGCAGGACCAGAGTAATACGAGCTTCGAGAGAAGCTAGAGTTTATATTTATTTTTATAGCTTCGTTTCTTTTTAAGAGATCGGCCGAAGAATTATTATTGTTTTAAGACGCGTCATCTCAGTTAAACTTATTATTATTATTATTATTAGCACCGCATCTTTCTAACCTTTCGGGTTATACGCCTACAAAAAAACTAATTACACTAACGTGTTAGGGATTAGGAAGGCTTAATTTAGATTAAATGCACCGGCATGTTATCTGCTGACGACACTTTGGATATATGCTAGAACTAATAATATAGTAACATTTTATCAATGTTGGCTGTGTTCGTATATCCTGAGACGGCCTTAAAATGAGCATTGGACAGAACAGTTCCATTTGTATATGAATATATTTTTATTTAAACTTTTTTTTGCGGCCGATATTGATAATATTTATCAAACGGTTCAGTTACATTTATATTGTAAGACCTGACGAATGAATACGCTAAGTTCAGCCATTCCACCTCTTAATTAATCAATTGTGGAATGCCAGGGCTCTACCGTGGTTCTGATCCCACGTTAAACTGTAGGAACTCTGTAACACTAATGAATTAATCGCCCCACGTTGGGCGCCAATTGAAACACTACGGATTTTTTCCAGATAAAATAATGCTGTGATGATTTTTAGGTTGGCTATAGCTCTGTGGTCGAGCGCCTATCATCACTGTACGGAATAGATATTTAACCAGCTGTTAATTGCTCTGTGGTCAAGCACTAATCAAATCGGTATATTTAATTAAATTAAAGAAAGAGAACTTTTGATGGCTGTTTATTCACACACGGTTTATTTAAATGACACCTGTTAATTACTTAAACATATTCCAGTTAAATGTTTTATATCAATGCATACTTGTGATAATAACGTAAATTATTGTATTCTGTGTTAAGACTGTGACTGCGAGAACCAGTGGTATATTTGTGAGTCCCTCTGCGTTGATTATGTGAGCGTGGGTGTTAGAGCGACTTGTGTGTGTGTGTGTGTGTGTGTGTGTGTCTTGTGCGCGAGGGTGCCCTCAAACATACGCACAAACGGTTTATATATGACATACCCCTTGCCTCTTGCTTCCCTTGTCAACAGTGTAAAAACTAACTAATAGAAAAAAAATAGACCTGGCGTCAGGTGTTGTGAAGGATAGCTTCTTATTGGTATAGGGAATTGGCGTCTTTACCAAATACTGCGTAGTTGTTCCTTTAACAGGAAATATTGTATAAAAAATATATTTTAGTGGTGAAATCCTTTTCCCATTATTTCTGAAATGCGATGCGCCTGTTTCTTCATGGATGAATCATAAAAGAATACTCTACATATATTACTTTAAAGAAAAATTACCTTCATTCATGACTTTTTTACATATTTTAGAGTAATCCAAACCAAACACATTAAAACTCCATTTCGTCTCACAATCACCCTACCATTACACATTAGCGAACGTGCGTACAACCCGAACGGTTAGTAAGACGCGGTGCTAATAATATTAATAATTAATCTATTACCCCACAATCATCTTTAGTATGACCCAAACAAATAAAGAAATACATTGCTATTCAGAAATTAGTATAGGGGTAAAAAAAAAAAGTTTATATCGAGCATTAATATGTTAGTTTAATTTATTTAAAACCCATATAAGGTAATTTTAAAAGGCGTTACAATATCATGATGTACTGTACGCCCAACGGTAAGTACAAGAAAGTAGTATAAATCTTGTCTTAGTTTCTACACACTATAACAATCAATACAATTGTTAATAGGGGGACATTAAATCAGGTACAGTATTACTCGAGATAATGGAACTGTGAATACAGTGTTGCCAACTCTCTGGCGATATGGATCTGAAATGTATTTAGTCCGGTAGGATCAGGTTTCTAGAATTATAACGTATATTAGGGGGGGGAAAGGCGATTGAAAATAAGCGGCAATACTAACTTTTGGGTCCACATTATTGATCAATCCATCCATCCTATTTTTTTAAATATATACACAATAATAAAATTAGTATATTATTTTTTGTTGCTTTGTGGCAGAGCCGCCAGGTTGTTTTTTTAGCGCCTCGTCTTACTACCCGTTCCGAGTTATACACCTTTGTACTAATTATTACACAAAGGGTTTTATGGATTAGGGAAGTTATAATTATAGGAAGTGTACCGGCATTTGCGTGAAGGGAGATTGGAAAACAATTTTGTAAAAAACACCCGACCGAGATCAACTTCAGACCTCCCCGTCATCGGTAATCTAGTCTATTACGACAGTAGCGCGTTATACCACGCAGCCACCGAATTGGATGAGTGAAACTTGACTAGAGATATTTGCCTATTATTTATTTGTGTGCCTCCGTCCTCACAGGGGATGACAGGGGAGGGGGGGAGGATTATGTTACTAATCTTCACAAGATAATATGAATTGGAAATCCCTCAATCTATTATTATTATTATTATTTAGCACCGCGTCTTACTACCCGTTCGTGTTATACGCTTTCAGTACTAATTACGCTAATGGATTGGGAATTGGGAAGGTTGAATTAGAGGAAGTGAACCCGCATTTGCGTGGAGGGATCATCGTGGAAAACCGTTTAGGAAAAAAAAAAAACAGTTCGCCCGATCGAGATTCGAAACTCGATCTCCCCGTCCTCAACAGTCGAGCTTCAACACGACAAGCGCGTTAGCCAACTACGCCACCGAGGCGGGTCCCCCAATCTAGTTTTTTTTTATAATTATCAACAGAAATATCAAGAACATTCTAGCGAAACTTTAAAATGCACTCTTCTTTTAGAGGTGGGTCAATTACGCCAAGAAATGTCCTGAAATTTTCGACTCCGTGACAAACGATTCTAGCGACGGATGTTTTCCACGTGTTCTTAAAATCAGAGTATACGTGCCTACTAATAAAAGAATATTTCCCAACTAAAAACAAGTCGGGGAAGGTAACGCGAGATGTAGCTCTGGCTCGCTCGAAGAAATTATGGCGGTTGGATCATAAAACACTACCAAGCTAGACAAAACAAGTGATAAATGTGGCATTCGACACCCTCACAAGTGAATTCAAATACGCAGAACTGAACAGCAGTGTTGCCATGTTGTAGCGCATTCCTTTAAGAGGGTAAATCAGTTCATTTAACGTACAGTAGTCCCGTGGCTTCTTTGGTGCTGACTGAAAGCTCACAGCTGACTTCTGACAGTCAAAATCTATGTATATACCGAAATTTTTACTGTCATAAGTGACAGCTGAACACATGTTTTTGCAGATCATCTGGTTCGGCGTAGGGATACGTAATTTGGTCTGGTAACTTTTTAAAGCTGTCAGTCAGCACCAAAGGAAGCCATGGGGCTACTGTACATCAAGTTGCCCCCAACGCATTCAACAAATAGGTTCAAATTTATAAATAAACGTGTGTGCTCATATGTGCCCGAAATGCATCGTCTGTGCTGTTAAATTACACGAATTAAAACGATTTTAGTGTGACGGGCCAACTTGATTTCATTTTGGTCGCCATATTTTTTTTTCATACATCTCATCATAAATTTCTGACTCCGCCATTTTGTTGTGCTCGAATGTGCCCGTAATTCAGCTTCTGTGCTGTCAAATTGCCACCGTGGCCACAAATCTAATTAATAGCGGCGTGGCTAGCGCTATACGCTTATGCACTATTTACTCTAATGGTTATAATTATAGGAAGTGTAGCAGCATTTGCGTGGCGGGAGAGTGGAAAACTATTTTGGAAAACCCACCCTCAGTATATCCTACAGATATTCGAGCCTCAATCTCCCCGTCTTCGGCAGTCGGGTCCAAAACGAGAGTAGCGGGTTATTTTTGTAAAGTTGGTAATAAAACAGTGTTTCGAGTAGTCAGAACAAAAGAAAGCTCACACGAGAAATATAAAACATTGGTCGTATATTCTTGGGTTGAGGGGAAAAAAATACATCAATAAGTGAACTCAATCAGGGGTGGGGCGGAGCTCTGGCCGATTATCGGGATAAAATATAATTTTCCCTTGAAATTAAAGTTGTTTGTTTTAAAATATGAATGCATGGAACTTCTCAATTTCAATTTGTATTAATTGAAAGTTAGTTAAATTAATGGTAGCTACACCAGAGGATGTCCCTTTAAGGTGGGCTGGAAGGGGACGAGAGATAAGATCAGTGTTTTTGCAGTTTTTATGGCAAAACACTTCTATGGCAAAAATAAATCAAATATTGCTCCAGTACAAACATTTAGTTTAATTTTCTTCACATGGTTATATCAACGGTTGTTGAATATCTGTTAAGGGTGTCATGGAATTTAATTACAACTTTTTATCTTTGTTTAAAAAGTGTGTTAGATAATGCTACCATGCTCATGACAGAATTCCAGGACACCTTTGACAGAGATTCAACAACTCTTGATATCACAACGTGAAGAAAATTAAACTTTGTGTTTCTACTGGAGCAATATTTTATTTACTTTAACCAAAAAATGATTTGCCATAAAAACACTGACATTATCTCGCGTCCCCTCCAATCCCACCTTAAACAACGAAGCACTTGGGGGGGGGGGG
>CABEEJ010002715.1:91533-102327 GCA_901482245.1 Timema douglasi
TGTGTGTGTGTGTGTGTGTGTGTGTGTGTGTGTGTGTGTGTGTGTGTGTGTGAATTTTGTCCAGACGGATCGCTTCACATATATACCTTAGTTTTTTAAAAAGGAATTATTAAGTGGCAAGAGGTAATTTTTTTAATGCGACCACATCGATAACATTTTGGGTAAGATGACACAAAGATAAATCAGAGGTTAATGATTTGAATATAATTTATTTAAATGATAATATATAAGTTTAAACAATACAATATATATTTCATATATAATTATTAACTTTAATACTGCAACAATATGATAAGTGTATATTCGTCAAATTAAAAATTATTACTGTTATTATGGAGAAAAACCTGAACTATCCGAGAAATGAAAAAGAGAGTTCAACTGCATTTAATAATCCTCAAAAATTATTATTCAGAAATTTTGTCAAAATATACAAAGAGCAGAAGCAGAGCCTAAATAAATCTCTCTGATCTTTAGATATACACATTAATAACTATTTCAATATACAGAAACTCATAATAAAGAGTTGAGAAATATCCAAATGATGTCCAATAAACAGAAGGTTGCGTCAACAGCCCAGATTACCTAATATATGATCACGTATAAAAATCCATCCCATTTAACCAGGAATTCAATTAAGTGCAGAGTGACCAATAAACTCTCATCTTTAAACATTGTAAGTAACCTATTAAATAAACCAACAAGGAACAATTTATTCAAACTAAGTTTCCTTCGATATCAATTCAAGTATGCAAAAAGTGCCAACAATGACCTGGAGGTCTAGAGGTAAGATGTCAAACTTCTGTGCTGGGGGTCCGGGGTTCAATCCTCGGTCCCGGCATATTTATCTGATTACCAAACCCTTCCTTCACCTCTGACAAGACATCTTGTGAATGTGGGGAATGCCAGGCCTCCATCGTGGTTCGGATTCCACGTTAAACTGTAGGTCCTCCATTTCATATCACAATCACCCTACCATTACGCATTAGCGTAAGTGCGTATAACCCGAACGGGTAGTAAGACGCGGTGCTAATAATAACATAAGGAGTATCAGTCTTTTTTCAACATTTAAAATCATACGTCATGTATTCTTCAATTGTTTAGTATATATTCCTTAAAAAACAATAAACATGTCTATAAAAGAAATATGAAATCATTATATATCATTAATCAGTATAAAGTTTCAGAAATTCAATGTCGAGATATTTACAAGGGGTTAAACCCAACACTAATATTCGAAGATAAAGTCATTCTGAAGGAAAACATCAGAGACCAAGGTTCAGTATTACTAGTTAATCAGTCAGAATCCATATTCTGAAATTTAAATGTCTTTGTGTTTGAATAAAAAGTTTTAAATATTAAAAAAAGCTTATTTTAGTATCCATGATTAAAAGAAAGATTTAATAATTTTATAAATATTTACACCAAAACAATAAGGTCGAAAGAGAATTTCGCAATTTTTACATTTTCCGAAACAAGAAGTGTCCTCGGTGAGGATCCAAACAAGAGTAAGTGACAAGGCGAAAATCACCAGTTTATATTCAATCCACAGCTCAGCTTGAATCATCATAGAGAGGAATAAGGCTGGGTAAGCAACAGAGAGAGAGAGAGAGAGAGAGAGGACGAAGTCTTTTAAAGGCCGGGTGCCGATGGGTGAACTTAAAACTAGCTCTGTATCCCGGCAATTCCTTTAGTCAGCAGGGCTTAGCGATGGGGATCGAACGTGTTACCTTGATGTTTAGGTTATATGGAGCGATATCTGGTCAAATACTGTGCAGAGGTGAGTATTTTTTACAATAGTTAAATGATTTATATTTAATATCCCTGTTCTTGTTTCTTGTAACGTCGACAATTTTATATTATATATATTTTATTTATGTTATTGTCTCTCATAACTTCGGTGATGTTACAACCAGAGAGAATCAGACAGCGGGCCACTGACCACTAGTCTAATGATCACTATCGTACTAGAATAGCTTTCCGGTGATGAAAGTATCAGGACTCAAATCCTGTTTGTTTGTAGCCTACTTAAGGTTTTTTTTTTCTTTAAGTGGTTTACCATTCTCCCTTTATGCAAATGTGAGGATATTTCCTCTAAATTCGACCTCCCTAACCAATAAGTGTCAGTAGTCAAAAGTTTGTGGCTACAGATCCATAGGTACCAGGTTCAATCCCCGGTGGTCTGTGAAACAGTGGGTTTGGAATGGGGTCAAACTCAACCACGTGAGGACAAATGAGGAGCTGCTACTTGAATAAAGTAGCAACTCCGGTTTAGAAAACTGATATTAGCAGCTGCAGGGCTCGTTGTGCTGACAACACAACACCCTCTATCTGCAAATGTTGGCTGTATCATTGCTAACAGCGACGGCTGCTCAGTCTATGTGGCTCGTTTTTATGTGTAAAGCCCAAATGGGCAGTATGACATGGTGCACACCCAAAAAATAGATTATAAATTGATCTATTATTATTATTATTAGCACCGCGTCTTACTACCCGTTCGGGCTATACGCACTTAGGCTAATGTGTAATGGTAGGGTGATTGTGAGATGAAATGGAGGACCTACAGTTTAACGTGGAATCCGAACTACGGTGGAGGCCTGGCATTCCCAACATTCACAAGATGTCTTGTCAGAGGTGAAGGAAGGGTTTGGTGATCAGATAAATTTATGCCGGGACCGGGGATTGAACCCCGGCCGCCAGCACAGAAGTCCGACACCTTACCCCTAGACCACCAGGTCACCTTGATCTATTAATATTTTATTGTATTCTGATGCTTGAAGAAAATTATTTAATGAATTTTTAAGTTTAGGGTCACATCTTGTAAACCAATCATTTCAGTACTACAACTAATCTCACCGGATGTTTAAGTCTAACTAACAAACAAATAAAAGGGTTTATGTAGTGCACTCTCTTTTTAGTGTAAAAACACCTTCAGCGGAGCATGTCGATTCAAATTTTTCTACGTGTTTTTTTTAATCATCCTACTAGCCCACTCGTCTCCAATTTATATCTTTCCATAATACGTTTTTATTAGAATTAACATTTATGTAGCAATTCACATATTTCACAATGCCTGGGAGAGACAAGACAAAAGTCAAAATTTGTTGTTTTTCAGGACACGCATTCAAAAAAATTAAACCTGAATCATGGTGTCTACTCAACTTGACCAATGAAATCCCCGACCTTTTCCCTGATTTCCCCTGATCATTTCTTAAAATTCCTGACTAAAAAAGTATATCACATCCTTCTAACTCGCCCCCCCTCCCCCTCCTCGTTTTTCTATTATCTTTTTTATGAATAATAATAAGTTTTAAAATTTGAATATTATTTTTAAATTTGTATTAAAATTGTTTACTAGGAATTAATAATATATTACACAGCTACGAACAAAAAAATGACATAATTTACTGATTTAATGATTATTGTATTTCATATTTTGAGTAAAATATCATTTTCCCGGATTTTTATTGTGATTTACCAAATTCCCGACTTATTCCCGTTTTCCCCCGATCACTTCTAATTCCCGGCTAATTCCCGTTTTCCCTGATTTTCCCGGATGGTAGACACCCTGTGAATTCATCAGTATTTAAGGGTGAAATGTACCATTCAAGTTGTATATACGTATGTTCCACAAATTGACTTAAATGTATTATATTTGGAAGAAGGTACAGGAAAGGTGGATCGAAACATATGATATAAGGAACAAACACAATATGGCTTTTACAAAGAAAAGAAGAAAGCTATTCACATTTTTACATTGCTGCCATTGGACAAAGAGGTAAATGGTTGCCTCTGTAAAAAGAGAATCAATTGCTTCTGCCCAATCCCCTGACCCAGGCTTCATTCTATCGAAACTCAACAGGAGTGTGTGTGAAACATAACTTCCTAAAAGATAAAAACAAAAGGAAATGTCCTGTCATTCTACACGTGTTTCCTTTTTCTACCTTTTGTTGTTTTATTTGGTTTCCTCTTTCAGGAGGTTGTGTTGCACGTTTCACACTCACTTCTGATGACCGAGTTCTGATAAGATGAAACCTGAGTCTGGGGATTGCAAATTGCAAAAATAATAGTATCAGCGAACTTTACTTAGATATTATTGGATATAGGAAAAGTTATCATGATAGGGACAATTTAGTGAAAGATGAGAATGGAAATTTGATGACAGACACAAACAACGTTTCGAGTAGGTGAAATGACCACTTCAGGCGAATTTTGAGTGTTTATGAAGGATCTGAATTGGTTGAGGTTATAGAAATCCATACCGCTGAGCCACTTGTCTCAGAATTAAGTATTTCCTCTCTAGCAATGTTTGCTTAAATGTTGAAACATGTCGAGAAACTAAACTTCTAGGACTTATTATTATTTATTATTTATTATTATTATTATTAGCACTGCGTCTTACTACCCATTCGGGTTATACGCACTTACACTAATGTGTAATGGTAGGGTGATTGTGGGATGAAATGGAGGACCTACAGTTTAACGTGGAATCCGAGATAAATCTGTGCCGGGACCGAGGATTGAACCCCGGCCGCCAGCACAGAAGTCTGACATCTTACCCCTAGACCGCCAGGTCACCTTCTAGGACTTCCTTTCCAACAATAAATTAAATAAGCATGGGACAGTTTCTTAACAAGATAAGACTGATTTTACAACAAATTTTAATATCTAGTAACTAACTATATTTCAATCAAACCTACATATAATCACTGCTATGTTAAATAATTTTAATTTATATTTGCTAATTTTAAATTTTAATTTGTACTCTCATATTTAACATTTTTATTATCTTTACATGTTATTCCAAGCCATTATAAATATTGTTGACTAAATTAATTGTTAAATTTGACATATTTTATAGGTTTATTATCGTACTTATTTTATAAGAGCCAATAAAATTGTTCCGGTATTAATCTTACATCATTCTAGATAATTACTCAATTTCTCTATCAAAATGTTAATTGTTCATTGTTTACAGATCTTTTAATTCCATTTTTAATGTGTCTCATGTCTATGTTCCTTTTTCAGGGATACCTATTCATAGTCTAATTTAACCATGTTATAATATTCAATATTTGAACTTTGATCATCTTAGATCCATTAAATTCAACACTTAATATCCAAGTCTTGACCATTATTAATTTTTATAAATATAAGGAACTGTACTTTGTTAGAACAGCAATTAAATTGATTGATACATTTCTTCTGTCAATTAAACAATATAAATTATGATTATAACAAGGAATTAATTTATTCAAAGAGAAATTGTTAAATCAATAAATTAAATTAATTAACAAAGACATAAAGATATTCTTATAAAATTATCTCATAGGTTGTTAGAGGGCAAAAATTAATTTCCTAAATAGGTAAGAACTGTAGATCTGTGCGAGATACCACTAAGCAATAACAGAATATTGTGAAGAATTTATGAAAAACTATTAAAAGTGCAAATTGTCAAATGACTATATTGGAGCCACTAATGCTATAACCAAATCAAGTCATTTGACAATTTACACTTTTGATAGTTTTTCGTTAATTCTTCACAATATTCTGTTATTGCTTAGCGGTACCTATTTATGAAATCAATTTTTGCTCTTTAACAATCTCTGAGGTTATTTTCTAAGAATATTATTATGTCTTTGTTAATTGATTTAATTTATTGATTTAACAATTTCTCTCTGAATCAATTAATTCCATTGTTATATTCACAATATATATTGTTTAATTGACTAAAGAAATGTATCAATCCATTTAATTGCTGTTCTATCAAAGTGTGTTCCTTATATTTATAAATTTCATATTTCTCCTTACTACAATTAAAATGAGTATAACTAAAACATTATTAATTTGATGCTCCTTAGCTTATTTATAGAGTAAATTAGAATGTCTTCTAAAATGATAATTGACATATGCGTGGCGTGGTATGGGTTGGATGTCACTTATTAGATAATTCCCAAAAACATAATGGGTTGGAACAAGGAAATGCAGTTTCCCTATTATTATTTAAGCCAGCCTTAAAGTATGCTATTAGACTAATTAGGCTAATGCAAGAGAGGAGGAGGATCGACGTTAAACAGTGCTTAACGCGGCTATTAGGACACGTAAATGATTTAATAGCTTTGTTGAGCAATAGTAAGGAAGCTGTTGTAATAAATGCACACATTTTATCAAGAAAACTAGTAGGTAAGGAAATAGGTTTACAAGTGAACACTAAAATATTAAGTTTATGATACATAAAAAAACAGATTGGGGATGATTAATTTAGGGATTACCTTCGAACAACATTACATAATTTGATAGGGTTACCTTTTAAATATTTAGGACCAATTTTAACTAATGATATAAGATTGGAAATGAGGAAAAGAATAGTCGGGAAATTCATGCAATAATAATAATAATAATAATACTTAGCTCTGTGTCTTACTACCCGCTCAGGTTATATGCTTTTAAAGTACTAATTAAGCTAATGAGTTTGGAATTGGGAAGGTTTAATATAGAGGAAGTGAAGCCAAATTTGCGTGGAGGGAGAGTGGAAAACCATTTAGGTCACCCAGTTCACCCAAGCGATATTCAAACCTCGATCTCCCCATCCTCGGCAGTCTAACTCAACACGAAACTAGCGCGTTAGCTAACTGTGCCAGCGAGGTGGGTCATGATAGGTATTACTATGTCAATAAATTATTATCACGCCTGCTTCCAAGGAATGTAAAGCTTAGAATAAACAGAAAAATAATTTTACCGGTTGTTCTCTGTAGGTACATGAAGCATGCTCTCTTAGCTTACATGACGAAAACAAATGAAGGGTGTTTGTAAACAAGGTGCTAAGGAAGATAGCCTATTTGGTCCAAAAAGTGATGAAGATACTGGGGTGTGGAGGAGGTTATTTAATGATGAGTTACAAACCTTGAACTCATCACAAGACATTGTAGGTATAATCAAGTCTCATAAATTAGAATGGGCATGACATGCAGCCTGAATGGAAAAATCTAGAACCTGTGTTCATGGTAGGCTAATTAACTGGTATGCCTAACGGAAAGAGACCATTGGGGAGATATAGGTGCAGATGGGAGGATAACATTAGAATGAACCAAGGACAGGATTCTTTTTTTTTCATTCAAATTATGAATTTAAGGTTTTCTATAACTTAATCACACAACATGGGCAACTTTCCGATTATAACAAAAAATAAAATTATATTGTGGGAAAATTATACATCGTTAAAAAGAAACCAAATTCACAAGATTAAAATCCACTAAAACATGTAGCAGTGCGTGGAACGCCTGAATTTTATTTCTTGTGCATGTGTTCGTTCATATAAAGTTGTCTGTGTGTTGGTGATGTAACGTATTTATTAAAATACACTAACCATTTACAAGTAGGTTACTTCAGTTTTGTTTTTAATTAACAAACCTATATCTTGTAGAAGAGTAATTGTTTTATTATTTTGATAAATAAAACTTTGAACTTCTGACAAAACAACAAGAAGTGAATCATGACATTTCAACTATGCATGAACAGATTAACAAAAATTTTAAATGCAAAGAAAATATTATCAAGTGTGATTTTTTTTTAAATATAGGCTAATATTTTTTTCTAAATTACCGAGCTTGATCTAACCTTTCACATGTGAAAAACCCTGCAAAGCTTAATATAACCTTCCATGTGTGAAATACACTACAAAGCTTAATCTAACCTTTCATGTGAAAAATTATTATTATTATTATTATTATTATCACCGCGTCTTACTACCCATTCGGGTTATATGCACTTATGCTAATGTGTAATGGTAGGGTGATTGTGAGATGAAATGGAGGACCTACACTTTAACGTGGGATCCGAACCACGGTGGAGGCCTGGCAATTCCCCACATTCACATGTGAAAAAACTTTGAGCTTAATCTCCTTTCATGTGTGAATAAATAAAGAGATTGGAGGACTTGACAGAATAGGTCAGCCTTACTTCAAAATAGGAATAAGGGCTTAGGTGAGTTTTCTAAGAATATATGTATAAAAATTTAGAATTATTTCACATTTGTTATGTTAAAATTGCAAACTTGCATTTGATGTGTGTATAGGTGCTAAAGCATTAAATTTTTCATAATTAGAGATAAAAAAATAAAATAAAGCCACCCTCAGTTCGCATTATAGCCTAGACCTAAGGAGATAGTGTGTTAAGGCTGGTCTGCATATAGTCATAGCCGCTTGTCAGGAGTCGGAGTAGTAACGTGTCGGTTGTCGTGTCGTATTGTAGTTCCAAAAGGAACTGTCTACAATGAAATGTCGTAGCACGTAATTTCAACCAATAGGAATTAAGAAAAATATAAGAGGTTAAAAATAATAAATATACCAGACAATTGCAGTTTATACAACTATATATGTAGGTAGAATTGTTTTCAGTCTAACGATTATTTTCTTTCATAAAATAGAAGATAAATACTGACAGACTCAATAAGTGCATTATCAAATTTCTACTTTACAACAGTGTTTAACGATCCAAAGTCAACAAAAAACGAGGCAAAGAGCATGCATACACCAGCATGGACTATGAATTCATAAGCAAAGTCATTATATTAATAATTTCAAATAATTAAAATATATACATGTTTTTAAATCAATAATTGTTTCTAATTAAAAAATGCAGTATGTATTTATATAGATTTCCATGAAGTAGGTTATTATCCTAGATTAAATAAATATTCACTTTTACTGATTTCAGTAGTGCAACCATATTTGATTTTGATTGGCTGAACGAAACATGTTGCAACGCAAGAGATGGACAACATTTATCTCCTTCCGACAACGTAACGTAATACTGCGATTGTGACACTCAATGTAGACAGTAAATATTATGACTATGTAGTGCCATAATGTGGTGGACTGGATAGAACTATCTCAAGATAGGGATAGGGTGTAATGGGGTGGCCTGGATAGAACTATCTCAATATAGGGATAGGGGGTAATGAGGTGGACTGGATTGAACTAGTTCAAGATAGATATAGGTGGCGTACTTTTTTTAAGTGCGACAATAAGCTTTATGAGTATATGAACTATCCATCTATATATTCTTTGTACATTTCTTACATAACCTACATGATAGTGGTTAAGTCACTATATTATTATACCCAATTCGTTTTGAGAAAACTGATACGTAGTGGGATGGCAACTTGATTATTATGCAAAATATATATAAATATTATCAAACTTTATATGAGTTTATTGATAGTTGCAAAGTTTTATTAACATTAACCCATTTAAAAAAAACTAGCCGGCATGTTAACTTACCCGCTTCCTTCTTGAACATTGCTCGCAGTAAGAGAATTCTTCGAAATTTATAAGACCCCCTAAATCAAGTCCCGTTTCCCCAATCAAATCAAGTGTCATACTGTAAGCTCGAAATTGTATTTTTAATTTAAATAATCGACATATCTTCACTGAATAAATTTTTAACACTTTTTACACTCAAAACACAAAATCGAACATTTAACGTTGATTTCACGTTGGGATTGTTCGTACTCTACGAGAATTTACGAGACCAGTATCGCCAACTATAGAGTCTCTAGTTATACTATGGATCTTAAATGGATTGTATTTTGATTGGTAGAATAATACTTTCTGACCATATATTGATAAACCCACCCATAAAAAAAATAGGGAATTCAAAATGTGTTACTTTATAGTAAGCTCATAGGATATTACTCTAGAAAATATCCTAAAATTGGATTGTATAAGACGTGGTGAAATTATATTAAAAGTAGTATTCAGATTGTACAGTTGGTTATAGTGCGAGAAACAAACATTTCTCAAGCCCGAACTATAATGGCATTTAAGAAGATTAGTATTTATAATAAATAGATAGCAAAACCATGGTTTAGTATGGTTTTATTTTTGCAGTTGAAAATAAAATATTTAAAAAATAGTAGTTTTTTCGGTAAAAGACTATGAATTATAATTAAGCAGTTGGGTAATAATTATATTATTTTTAAACAAGCAAGAGGGTTATTTATTATTAATTCCATGGAGGAACTACAACAAACTTAAAGATCAATTTTTTTTTATTATTTACAGTATTTATTTAGCGAGAAAGGTTTGTGCTTAATAAAAATAATCTTACTTAGTCGGGCTGATTGTTTGAATCCAAACAGTATTTTACAGTACAGTTTAGTAAATAACATAAAAAAATTAAGGGAAAAAACAGACAGTAAGATACTCATTTAGACATTCATGGTTTTACACTGGCAGGGGAAGATATGTAATCGTCTTTTGAGGTTGAAACACCATGAAGGTGCGATTACTTCGCCCAGTGAGCTTGTGTGATGATAATGAGGAGGTTTATGTGTGCCAGTTAAAGTCTTAAAGTTCGTTTATACCTAACCAACTAGACAATGACATCGATAGAAAAAATTATTCTTCTTCGGGAAAAAATACTTATTGTATCTCTGGGAATTAAACCCAGGACCTATAGATTAATAGTTGGGAATGATGACCTCTAAATCAAGAGAAAGGCCAGAAAATAAAATAATTAATAAAAAATATACAATGTCAACAAGTTGGTTCGTTTAAAAAAATATTACCATTTCAATTTCGTAAAAAGTAGTCTAAAACTAAGAGAGGAAATGATAGTCAGCATGCTAATAATACCTTTGAAAAAAGATTAACTATATTCACAATACACAATCCTAAGTAGTTGCTAAAGACTAAACATATTCTATATTTAAATTTGCGAGGATGGTAGGTACCATAGAAAACAGTAGCGAATTTAGGTTTGAGGACGCTCTAGGCCCGAGACGATATGGCGCCC
>CABEEJ010002716.1:0-29530 GCA_901482245.1 Timema douglasi
TTGCCACAGCGTCCAAAAAAATATTTTTTGCCACTTACTGGTTTATATTAGGCGCCAAAACTACTCCAGTCGGTAGGTGGGTGGTACGCAAAAACAATTTTGATTGAGGTGTGGTTCCAGCCAATAGTGTTTTCCATAGGTCTGGCGGCGAATTCAATGGTGGAAGTACAACTTTTCCAGACGCGCAGCAGAAACCAGCCGATTCACCTTTGTATTTGAATGCATGGCAGTGTTGGCATTCTTTGTCCACAGCGCCGATGACAATTTGTAAATGTGATGAATAGTCAATGTCCGACTCATATTCGAACGCAAGGCGGAGAAGTGATGCACGTGTCAATGCGCGATGTACTTTCAGGCGCTGTTGTTCGTGTGCTCTGTGTGCGTCGGTGGCTCGTTGACGCGCCTGTCTTTGTCTCAATGCATTAGCTCGAAGGCGTTCGTTGCGTTGCTGTTGCCTTTCATTTGCACGTGTGTTTGCAACCTGGACTCTTAAATTTGCATTGTCCGTCAATTGATCTTCTGTCGTTAGATTTAACCCACGGGTGTGGACTATTTGAGAATTCTGTGTACGTCTAACAATATTTCCTCTTCGTCCACGAAGACGTGGCATTGTTCTTTAATAAACCCACAACACTTAAATATAAGTAACTTATATTTGAATTTTATGGTTTGCATGTTTTTTATTTTATATGGGACGTTTAACACTCCGTAAATTGTATAGAATCATCGACACAAGAAAAAACTTAAAATACAAATTTGCAGGTTAGATTGATTTTCATTGAATACGCATTTATGGAAGATCATGTAAGATATTCACTTCAACACAGCACCTTACACATTTGCCCACTGTATGTATTTGAATACACTTGATGAAAAATACACTCAATATTCACACAATTGTGATACATGGGATATCGAAACACATCGTATAGAAATTGAAATGTCAAAACAACGCCAAGGCACGAAGCAAGAGACTTGCGCATTTATTGATGCGTACGTCAAATACCACAGAATTCAACATCAACGCCACCTATGGTACACAAACATAACTATGAATTATTGAAATTAAGAATTTTAACGGTCAATTATTCATATTATATCCATTATTATAAATATTGGGGGGTAGGTGGGTGAAATTTTGAGGTTACAGGTTCTGATATTAAAAAAATCTTAACCCCCCCCCAAACCTCTAAAAAATAAAAAATCCTATTACCCGATTGCACCGCCACCTACCGAGTTCAATTGTTAATCAAAATCATCCACGGACCCACTCAAACACACACAAAAAATGTCATCAATATCGGTTCAGCCGTTTAGGAGGAGTTAAGTGACATACACAAGTACAGAAGAATTATATATATAAAGATGTTGATAAGTTTTTTATTTTTATTGTTTTGAATAAACATAAAACTTTTTTAAAGCTATTTTAGACGAATGAGCTACTCACGCGAGCCATTTATTTACTGGAGTCTAAACTGAAACGTGTTTTTTTATATCTGACACGGTCAGACGTGCGTTAAACTATTTACTAGCGCATGTCACCAGAATTTGACGGCTAGACATTCTTGGACCTCGACTGGCAATGGCGGTGGATATTTAACCATCAAATGAGGTTTGGGCACCGAGTAGAAGCTGTTACTTCAACCTGATGAGATGATGTAATGATTATTATGTGTTTCTAGTAGAAGTCTTACTGAGGATTCACACGTTCACCGAAAAACTATCGCAGAACCGAAACATGGTCACGTGACGCGCTCTAAGTTATTCAACAGATTTCCGTCTCATCGGTGCGAGCTGTTCTGTTAAGGTTTAGTTTATCTCTACTTCGTCTGCTCTGCCTGAGATGTTCGGCACAGAAGAACCAATCAAAGCTCAGTGCGCATGTGCAGATGACAGCGCATGCACTCTACAGTTAACAGCAAGCAGACAGCTTCGTTGGACGTTGTGAGGTTTGAAATAACCCGTTAATGTAACTCGTGTATCGATGTATTGGATTGTGCCACGACACACATTATAATTTGTAAACAACCATCGGGACAAATATTTAAAATGTATGTTTATCCACTAGAAAATAAAATATGTTGATAATCAAATGTTTTAAGCTAGCGTTGCAATGCACCATGGGTTAATATACAGCGTGTGATTTGCTGTGCCACTGAGGCAGATTCTGCTTTCTATTTTCAACGAACGTGTGAATCAAGCCAGTCCTAGTTAACAAGAGCATCGCAACCAAAGGAACAATTCCGCCTACGGGAACAATACATAATATGGTACTGAGGGGAATCGAACCTCCTACTCAGAGTGAATGCTGAACCTTCTCTTTAAAACCACCCTCGTCATTCGGATCCCTAGGATTAGATAACCCGTCACCAATATCTATAAAGTCGACAAAGTATCAGAATATAGTCGATTAAAATATTACTCGCACCAATGGCCGAATGGACTAAGGCGTCACTCTTGTGTTGGATTGAGGAGAATAGGGTTCTAAACCTGTTTAGGCGTAATGAAGTTGGTTTTTCCATAAATGGTTTCCCTCTTTCCTTCCACTCAAATGCAGGTAGAATGCCTCTAGAGTGTTTCCTTCTTCATTCCTTCACCAATAGATTAATTATTATATATGCGGATATAATTAACAGGTAGTAAAACTCTGATAAAAAACAACAACATAAGTTGGCCATTTTTATTGCTGGTGCTGGTGCTAAGAAACAATACATTAAATATAGGGGAACAGGATGAGAATATCTCTAATTTTAGAGGCTAGTATAACACCATATTGATTTGACTGAAGATACAAAACAACGAGGATGTCAATGAAGCTAGCTGTGATTGAACCCAGGATCCACAAATTGGAATCCAGTTGGGATCAGCAATAGCATCGATCCCAGGATTCGAACCAGCTACACTCAGAATTGAAATAATGTGGTCAAAAGCATCTTGGCCACAAAGTTATCCTGGACACACTGTGCCATTTATATCAGTAATACACCCGTCTCGGTGGCGTAGTTAGCTAACGCGCTGGTGTATCGTGTTGAGCTATACTGCCGAGGATGGGGAGATCGAGGTTCGAATCTCAGTCGGATGAACCCGGTGGGGTGGTTTTTCCTAAATGGTTTTCCACTCTTCGTCCACTCAAATGCGGTGCGGGTACACTTCCTTTGAATTCTACCTTCCCCGTTTCTTCTCTCGTTAGTGTAAATATGTGGATATTCTAGGAGGGGTAAATTAACCCTGTTCCCCTCACTTCTCTTCTTCCTCTTCAGTGTTTTCTTTTAACTGTCCAGCAATGAATGACTCATTAAGCATTAAGAACAAATCTGCAGTTTATTAGATTACATTGGGATAGTCACTTAATTTAGGCTTATTTCGTCTCTTATTTTCTTTAAAAAATGCTAAGGAGATTTTCAGAGAGAAGTCTTGGAGGATGTTCAAAATAATTGAAATGATTTTGTCCTAATTAGTTTGATTTAATTTGTAGTAATCGCCAAAGTCAACTTTACTAATTGCCCAAATCATAGGGTTTGAAGTAAAGCACAGCGTAAGTTACGACATTTTGTGATTTTTTGCTAACCTACAGCTCAAACACTTGTGATTTTTGTACAAATATACTTCTCAAGATAATCTACTGCTAAAGATCTTTAGGATTTTTTATGCAATTCTGAGGCTCAAAAAATTGTGTGATTTATGTACAAATCTAAAGCTCAAGAGCGTTTGAGAGTACGCAATTCTACAGTTAGATATATTTGCGATTTTTGTGCAAATCTACAGTTTAATACCTTTTAAAATTTTCTTTAAAATCAACGTTTAAAGGTCCATAGGTATTTGAGTGCTCATTTACAGCCACACATTTTAAATGAGATCTCGGCGGCTATTTTTTTTTATAACATCAGGAATCCTGTCGTAATAGCGTCCATACATTCACCAACAAACGTAAATTATATTCACCATACAAATATTATGTTTTGTAAAATGGATCTATTCATTTTGGTTTGATACATGTCCATAATGATTAAACATAAAATTAAACACTTTTTATCTATTTCACTCCAATAATCAACTATAGCTCAAACATTAGCAGATAAATGGCTAGCTATGAACGACGCTGTTAAAATATCTGAACACATCACTTACACTATTTGTAGCCTTTTAACAGAGCTGTAACTTGGAATATAGATCTTTTTAATTGAAGTTTGTGGTTTGTAAACAAACACACGATATGTTTCCACTCTGAAATTGGGTTGAGTGACATTCACAAACAAAACGAATCAATATTTGCCATTCAGATGTGAAACCATATTGAATACACCAATTAAATACACAGACGTGTGTGTTCGTGACGTACTCTCAAATAAAACGTGATTAATTAAGCCGTAATTCAATTAATACCGTACGGAATCTTCCGATTTTCAAAGGCATTATAAAATAACTTTTTGTTGAGAAGAATACAAAATAGATAGGCCTAGGTTTAGTAATAGTCCAAATATATAATAATAATTATTATTTACAATCCAAATTTATTAGTATAACTTTTGTACACCTTCTATACGTCTTACTACTCAACCTGGATACCCGACTATACATACAAGTTAAGTCGGGATGGGTATATTATAACTCTAAAAGAAATGTATCCACATTTGTGTGGAGAGATGAGAGGAAAACTATTTAGAAAAAAAAAACACTCTCAGAACACCCAGACTGGATTCGAACGCCGATCTCTCCGTCACTGTTAATTTCAATATCTTGCGAGGGTAACACCTTAGCCCACGTGATCACTGATGCAGGTGTTTATTTCTATTACTTTTAGACGTTTAAACGTAATTCGATTTGTTTAGTGCATAGAGTAAAACTCTATTAACTATTTTAAAAACTCGTTTTGGTGGCCGCTCGGTCTAACGCGATACTCTAGTGTTGGACTAGACTGCCAAAGATGGGGAGATCGGGGTTCAATCCCGGTCATATGCACTGAGTTTTCCCTATATGGTTTTCCACTCTCCTTCCACGCAAATTCGGGTACACTTCATCTCAAGCAAACCTTCCTGATCCCTAAACCCTTAGTGTAACTAGTAAATATGCTTATAACCCGAACGGGTAGTAAGACGCGCTGCTAAAAAAACCAACATATTTTAAACTCTCTCTCTCTCAACTACGAAAATACTTAAATTCCGTACCAACCGGGATTAGAAGCAGAGTATCTCAGCACTTGTTGGTGATCGTTTGGAATTCAATTCCTTAACGCCCTTATTAAGCATGAAAATAATCTAATCAATGTTAATATGAACATTTATATGAACAAATTAACTTAGCTTAGAAATATATTCATTCGAATTCAATTTCTCAAATCTGACCAGAGTCGTATTCTTATACCAAACTTTTTAAATTTATAATTTTTCAATAAATATATACAAATTAAAGGGGTAAATTATCAATAAGCATTCTACGTTTTATTAATTTTGTTTAAATAAAAATATTATTTGAATCCAAAAAGCAGGCTTCAGTTCCAACTAGTTATCGGCGACAAAATATGTATCCTGTATCAATAGGATGAAAAGGATGAATTATAACTAAATGTTTCATCATTCATCTGAGGAAAGAAGTGGGAAACTATAAAAGAGAAAAAGTGTCCTGCAGTGCACCTAGTTTGACCTCACATCAATTCTCCTCGTTCAGCCCTGACACCATCTGTCATGATGATGTGAATGCGATTTTCAAAATTTGAGAGATTGTAAAGACAAACCATCATTTAGGTTAGATAAATATTATCAGAAAATGGCACAGAGCCCTTTTTACAAAGGAAGCGTTAATCCTACGGGATCATAACGTTAAACGTGTTTATTTTAAATAAATGGTATGGAACTCCACATGGACTTTCTCGCTCTATTGTTTATTAATAGAGCTATTTACTCAAAACTCATAATATATGTAAAAAGAAATAATATACAAAAGAAAAACCAACCATAAATTGCACTATACTTATGTCAAACATTTTTTGAGTCCCGGTTTTAAATTTTATAATTTTTTTAAAAGAATTAATGTCCTCATTTGTATGTTTGGAACAATAAAAAATATCAATATTGGGTCCACAAGGGTCAACACTTCGTATTAAATTTCGACTTCCAGTTAAAAGTTTCGACATTTTATTAAGTGTTACACATCTCCATGCCATTGCTTTACTATAAAATTACTCATTTATAAATTTTGACCTATAAACAATGTAAATATTGACTATTGAGTCTAAAATGGATATAGATCATTGTTGTACAAACATTTCTCCTAAGAGGTTTAAGGAAAAACAACATAAACTTTTAGATACTTACTTATATTTAATTACTCTATGGCATTGGAGAATTATTGCGTTAAGACTTAAGTAGTATCTCTTTACAACTAATGTTCACACAATTGTATTAATATATTTGCCAAAATCTCAGAAACGGTTGATTTATAAAAATATATTTCATGTAAATTTTT
Organism: Timema douglasi; assembly: GCA_901482245.1. Lineage (NCBI taxonomy): Eukaryota > Metazoa > Arthropoda > Insecta > Phasmatodea > Timematidae > Timema > Timema douglasi. The sequence goes on from CABEEJ010002716.1 coordinate 6,463, forward strand.
TAAATTTTTAATAGTACTACAATTTTGCAAGAATAAGTTATTTAGTATCTCAAATATTTGCGGAGATACGGAAATTTCCGCTTCTGTAATGTACCCTGAAAGTCATTTTCATGGGGAAAATAAAATAGCCAGTTTATTTATAATCTTAATCAACGCCTAGATACGAATTTTAATCAAAATCGTTAAAACCAATTTTGAGAAAATCGATTTTTTCTCTTTTTGTCCTATATTAAACTACTCTTAATTTTAAGTTCAAACAATCTCACATTGCATTGCAAAGACCAAATTTTTACACTATGTTAAAAACTTATTTTTTCTACGGGTTTTGAAAATTTTGAAGGGATGCCCTTCCTATTTACTGTTATTTCATTTTGAAATTTAATAACGTTCATACCTTTATGGCAATTTGGTGTGGTCCTTATAGGCTACTTGCCCAAAAATTGTCAATCTTCTACCACACTGGTAAGTAGTTTATTCTTCTAGTTTTATAAACTTTCATCAGTCCTCACTTATAAAGATTAAATTTTGTACATTTATTTTGTTATTTAGAGTAGTCACTCTACAGTTCTGGCAAACTAAGATTGTATACCCCGCTGAAAAAAATTCTACTCATATGTCTCCCAGAGTTACATTAACAAAATTAAAATGTGAGACTTTCATGTTTATTTGAAGTGGTTCCTATATCTACTTAGCAAATTTCAGTTCTCTACCACACAGGAGGTAGTTGAATATATTAGTTTTGGAAATGGTGAACCTCCACCATTTCTTCAATTCCCACTTAGAAATTTCAAATTTTCAAATTTATTTAGTTATCTTGAAAAATATTTCTACATGTTTCCCCAATTTAAAATTTCTATTACGCCTAAAATTGTTTCTTATACATGTCCATTTCCCCTATTTCCTGGGGTACTCTTCAAAACTTGCAATTTTCAGATTCTTATATTTATTTGACCATTTTAAATCAATCCTCTGCCCCATTTTTATAACTGATGTTTAGAAATTTCCATTTCTAAGACTTATTAGCTTAACTAAAGTTTTCCTTTTACCTTATTTTACTTTACACCCATGACTGTTTCCAAAATGTGGCCTGGGTCAGTTTTTTATTCAAGCCATCCATACATCTTCCATTACCGGCTTGCTAGGGCTATCGTAGCTTCACATGCTTTATAATATAACTTAAGACCAGGAAAAGCGCAACATCCATTCCCCGGCCGTTAATTTATCATTATGAAAGTGTAGACCCGTATTTAACCATTGATACATTTTTCGGCCATGCTGGGAATCGAACCCAGAACCATTAGATCAGCAGACAGACATGTTACCGATTGAGCTAAGGTGACAGATCCCTTTTACTTTACTTCCAAATTTTAGTTTCACACCGCATCTAAATGTTTTTTCTGCTTATACCCTCCTCATCCTTTTTCCTTGGTCATATTTAAAGTTTTAAATGTTCAGACGTTTATAATTATTGAAAATGGTTCCTTTAATCTGCCTACAAAGTTTCCATTTTCTACCACATTGATAAATAGTATTGTCTATTAGTTTTGAGAAAGATTTGAACCCCCACTCTCTATTCTCCAATTCATAGAAATTAAGATATATTTGGTTATATGTAGTTTTCTTTTTAACTGTATGCCAAATTTTAGTTTTTTTGCCTAATTATTAAAAAAAAATACATCCTACCATTTTCCGAAGCCTCATTTTCAAATTTCTTTTTTTTAGATTTTCAGTTGAATTGAGCGATTATCCTCATACTCACTATTTCCTTTATATATTATATATATTTTAAATATTAAATATATTTTATATATAATATATTAAATATTATATAATACATATATTTTATGTATACTTAAGATTTAGTCATATCTAGATATATTTATATTTGTATATGTGAGTTATGTATTCGGAATTATATCTTAGTTCATCACGTGCTAAATATTTTTCTAAATATTGAAATGTTTTTTTTAAAGTTTTGATTTTTCACATTAATATTATAAAAATAAAATTAATAGCCTTTAAAAAGAGCATCCTGAATATGTGATCAGGATAACTTAGATTTAAGTTTGTATACACATCTAATTCCCGTACTTTTCGTGGCCATTATTTGAAATCCTTTAAATCAATTAAATCAAGTTAAATCTTCGATATTAAATATATATTTAACATAATATTTATAGAAGGAATTATCTAAGAACAAATTTTAAACATTGATAATATCTTAATATAGTTTCTACATTTTCATTGATTTACGTATTAAGAACACACCCATTTAAAAATAAAATTAATACACACTCTATATTTACAAGATTAGAAAACAGATGTAAAAAAAAATTAGATATTTTGAAACTATAGACCGTAATATTGAGTAGAAAAGGAGTTGTAATTAGAAAAAACAATAAAGGAGTTATTCTTTATAAGGTTATAGAATTTATAGTTAGTCTTTTATTCACGAAGTAAAATCAAAATATTAATTCTAAAGGAAGCTAAAATCTTCGTCAGTGTAAAAAGTTTTTGCTTGAAAAGTATAAAGTATAGTTTTAACTTTAGAGTTATTTGTACGCATAGCAATCTTCTCAAGCGAAAGAACAAATAATTACCGTGCACAAGGAAAATGTAAATAAATGAAGCTAGAATAATATAAAAGATAATGTCACGTTTAAGTCTTCTTAATCTTAATTACTGAATTTTTCCAGTCCATATAAAAAGTAATTCTATTACTTCTTAGCTTTTTCATTTGCATTACATTTTAGTTTGTAGCTGTAAATGTATTATTAAAGTAGCATAATATATTCGACATAACTTATTCTCTTTATATCCACATGTCAACTTTCGTTATTTATGTTATCTAATTGGTTACTTGGATAGTTTTGGTTTTATATTGATTTATAAAAAACATATTTTACACGATCACAGAAAGATTTGACATTAATTTGCTTATTTTCCATTTGTATTTGACAACATGTTTATAACAATGTGTAATTTATTAATTAATCATTATTACATGCTATGTTGAGAATAGAATATTTATAAACAATTTGTTCTAACACAGGCCTTCAGAGAAACATAATTTATTGGTAAACTTATAATAGTTTATAAACACAGTTTTTTGAGAAACTTTGAATAACTTTCTAAGTAATTGGAGTAAACCAAAATTTAAATACGATACACTCAGGTTTTAACCTATTATTTACTTTAATTGTGAATCCAACGCCTTATCTCAGTCAGAAACGCGCTTGTCTACCGAGATAAGGATCCTGGGTTCGATTCCTGACATTACCGAAAAATGTTTCATTAGTGAAATGTGGTTTTACTCGCTCAACTTGAATAATTAACGGCTGAGGACTGGATGTCGTTCCTGTCCTAGTTTTAATTTAGATTGTGAGACATATGAAGCTACGACAGGCCTAACCAGCTGGTAGTGATGAATATATGGCTTGAATAAAAACTGGCCCAGGCCACAGGCTGGAAACAGCAATGGATGCAAAATTTATTTTGTTATTGAAATACAATCATTTTCAATTAATACCAATCTTCAATACGGGGTATTTGTTAAAATTAAATATTTATTTTTTCATATAATATTATGTTTGGGCACTATGTCCTATCAGTCTCATGTATGGCCCCCAGACAATTAATTACCTAAGAACTTATGCGGCCCTCAGTCGATGAGGGTTGAACATTTCTGCCCCCAAAGGGGGCTATCACTTATTAAATAAAGCGGGATTTCTGTACGTCTACAACGTGTATCAGCACTCTAGTCGAGTAGTCGATGTCTTCTCACAGAATCTTATGTCGTTCTAGAGGGCACCGTGGCCAGAGTTCTTATTCAATGCTGAGCGGAGACAAGGTGTTACCCAGTTCCAGTATCGAGTCTTTGATGGGATTACAGTTGTATACTTAGGTTAAATCCTTACTCATCCCCATGGCTATGTGGCTAGAGGAGTGTATCGCCAATTTAGAGGATCTTGATTAGATTCCGGTTGGGAGTGAAGAACATAGCTACATATACAGAGCGTTCGGAAACTCACAGCCCAAACTAAACATATAGCTTCCTTGAACCAAAAGTAATACAAAATCCAAACACACATCCAGAAAACTATTCTAATACCATTAAATTGAGTTCAAAGTTTCGGCATTCAGCGCCGGGAGAGCAAAGCTGTCCAAGCATGCATGCGCAACAAGTTGCATAGGAGTTAGGCGCATAGCACTGCACATATAATAATGACAAGCAATTTCTGTGATGTAGGATCGTTAATGATGACCCTCAGAACGTATTCACATTTCTAGATGGACTGGTTTGTTGTTTACTATTAACTGTGATAGATTCTGCTGTCGTGCTCCTGATGTCGAGGTGTGTGTAGTGCCACTTGCCAAACTCCTATACAACCTGTTGTACACGCATGCTTGAACAGCCTGGCTATCCCGGTGTTGTAGGCCGAAAGTTTAACATAATTTAATGCTATTGATGTAAGTGTATAGGGATTTTGTATTACTTTTAGTTCAAACAAACTATATGTGCAGTTTGGGCTATGAGTTTCCAAACATCCTGTATATACAGTACATATTGTATTAATTCTGGAACTTGTAAAACAGCTAAGTTTTTGTGAAAATCCATACTTTAAAATCAGGAAAAGTACCAACTTGGATCGCAATATTTGTTCAGCACATATTTGACAGAGGTTAGGTGAGGTTAGGTAGAGTCCACCATTTGTGGATGGTACTATGGATGTTTATTATAGACGGCCTATCTTAGAAGTGTTTAAAGTGATATAAGCTCAAGTTTGTACTCACTTTTAAGTCGATTATTTTGTGCCCCTTCAAACCCCCAAAATGAATAATTAAACACAGATAAGACAAAAAAATGAAAAGGAATGAGAGCAATTTTTTTATCAAACTAATTATTTTAATGGGTCAGATTGGGGGATATATAATGTAATAACTATATAATCAGTTGATAGATTGTCATTTTTTAAAAATCGTATGGCATATATGATCAGGAAGGACATGACGTTCAGAATATGTCGCCTTTTATGTTGACTAATTTCTCTGCTCGTTGTGGGCTCCGCCCTCAAACCCCCAGTGAGTGTAAACTTATGTAATTCCAGCGTTGTTTTGAACGTTGATTTATTTTTACAATTTTATGATTCTAGCTGTCCCATAATTGTGTCAGAAAATTTAAAAATGTGTAGAAAATGTGCAAAATTTACCTAAAATAAAAAATATATAGTTCTGGTGCAATCAGTTTTATGATAGGTCTTGCCTTTTAGCCACAAGAAGCCTCCAAAGAAAGGTGCGCACCGACTTTAAAGTTGCACTGCCATTTTGAAATATTTTCGGGGGTTAAAAATTAAATTTTGTAGCTTTTTGTAATATTACCGTCGGTTACAGGCTAGAAGCTATAAGTTTGTCAAATTTCAAGTTTATAGCTAATATGGAAGTGGGTAAACATTAATGTCAGTGAGTGAGTCAGCCATATGGCTTTATAGTATAGTTATTAACCCCTCTGCTGTTACAGTGTGTTGCCCAGGGTACACCAGAGGAGGTTGTACACACGTTGTACCCACAATGAGATGATGGGACGATAGTGATTATGATGTTGTGGTGCCGGTGTGAATATTAACCTAACCTAAGTCTAATTAACCAAACCCAGGTGACCGTTATAGGATCATTCCTGGTAATAGAAAAATACCCTAGGTACCGGCCGGGAATCTAACACAGGACCTCTATGCTCATGGCCAGGGATACTGACCACCACACCATAGGGCTGGTTTGTCTTGTCAATGACCAACTGTTAGCGCAGATAGGGAGAGTTGGGCGGGAAGCTAGGACTGTACCACTCGAGAATCTCGGGGGAATGTCTCAGTAGATATGACAAGGACTACGTCATGTAGGTCCAGGTGTAACTTATCCACGCATTGTCTTACGTAAGATGCGCGAGTGAATCGACTCGTTTGTCTTGCGTGGGAGGAAAACAATAAACTAGTGAAAAGCTATCAACTCGGTGTCCATGGTGTTGTCTTTAAGGAGACCTGGACTTCGTCGGGGGAAGAAAATATACAGTGAAGTTTAGATGACTTCTTCGGTGGTCGAATGGTCAAAGGCATCACTCTAGTAATAGACTGGACTGCCGATGATGGAAAGATAAGGGTTCAAAGGTGTAATATACTGGACTGCTGGTGATGGGAAATTGGGGGTTCAAAGGTGTGATAGCCTGGACTGCTGATGATGGGAAATTGGGGGTTCAAAGGTGTAATAGACAGGACTGCTGATGATGGGAAGATAGGGGTTCAAAGGTATAATATTCTGGACTGCTGATGATGGGAAGATAGGGGTTCAAAGGTGTAATAGACTGGACTGCTGATGATGGGAAGATAAGGGTTCAAAGGTGTAATATACTGGACTGCTGGTGATGGGAAATTGGGGGTTCAAAGGTGTAATAGCCTGGACTGCCGATGATGGGAAGATAGGGGTTCAAAGGTGTAATATACTGGACTGCTGATGATGGGAAGATAGGGGTTCAAAGGTGTAATATACTGGACTGCTGATGATGGGAAGATAGGGGTTCAAAGGTGTAATATACTGGACTGCTGATGATGGGAAGATAGGGGTTCAAAGGTGTAATATACTGGACTGCTGATGATGGGAAGATAGGGGTTCAAAGGTGTAATATACTGGACTGCTGATGATGGGAAGATAGGGGTTCAAAGGTGTAATATACTGGACTGCTGATGATGGGAAGATAGGGGTTCAAAGGTGTAATATACTGGACTGCTGATGATGGGAAGATAGGGGTTCAAAGGTGTAATATACTGGACTGCTGATGATGGGAAGATAGGGGTTCAAAGGTGTAATATACTGGACTGCTGATGATGGGAAGATAGGGGTTCAAAGGTGTAATATACTGGACTGCTGATGATGGGAAGATAGGGGTTCAAAGGTGTAATATACTGGACTGCTGATGATGGGAAGATAGGGGTTCAAAGGTGTAATATACTGGACTGCTGATGATGGGAAGATAGGGGTTCAAAGGTGTAATATACTGGACTGCTGATGATGGGAAGATAGGGGTTCAAAGGTGTAATATACTGGACTGCTGATGATGGGAAGATAGGGGTTCAAAGGTGTAATATACTGGACTGCTGATGATGGGAAGATAGGGGTTCAAAGGTGTAATATACTGGACTGCTGATGATGGGAAGATAGGGGTTCAAAGGTGTAATATACTGGACTGCTGATGATGGGAAGATAGGGGTTCAAAGGTGTAATATACTGGACTGCTGATGATGGGAAGATAGGGGTTCAAAGGTGTAATATACTGGACTGCTGATGATGGGAAGATAGGGGTTCAAAGGTGTAATATACTGGACTGCTGATGATGGGAAGATAGGGGTTCAAAGGTGTAATATACTGGACTGCTGATGATGGGAAGATAGGGGTTCAAAGGTGTAATATACTGGACTGCTGATGATGGGAAGATAGGGGTTCAAAGGTGTAATATACTGGACTGCTGATGATGGGAATATAGGGGTTCAAAGGTTTAATAGACTGGACTGCTGATGATGGGAAATTGGGGGTTCAAAGGTGTAATAGACTAGACTGCTGATGATGGGAAGATGGCGGTTCAAAGGTGTAATATACTGGACTGCTGATGATGGGAAGATAGGGGTTCAAAGGTGTAATAGACTGGACTGCTGGTGTCTGGAAATTGGGGGTTCAAAGGTGTAATATACTGGACTGCTGATGATGGGAAAGTGTGGGTTCAAGACCTAATCGGGTAGAGTTAGTTTTTCCATATTGGTTTTCCACTCTCCCTTCAAATAAATCTAGGTACACTCCATCTAGATTCAATCTTCTCCAACCCTAACACATTAACGTAATTTGCAACCAGAATGGGTAGAAAGACGTGGTGCTATTTATTTTTATTAAAAATATAATAATAATAAGCTTAAAGGAAAATTGATATTAGTACTATCTATTTTTGTTAGAAGATTAGCATCAAATGAAATATTTTCACTATCCATAAATCATCTCAATTAGTATATTTTTCATATTCACCATTTATATGCTAGTAGTAAAATTTACCTATACCAATTTACATATTAATAAATATATTAGATTTCTTAGAAATACTACTGAAATAAGTATAATTTTAATAAAATCTAATATTATTTACATAATATTAGATTTGTATTTATAAATTTAAAATTAATTGCCATTAATAATATAACCAATATTCAAATAGGAAATAATTAAATGTGAATGCCACCATTAAAAATGAAATAGCTAAGAAATGATTGAAAAAGTCCTGGCTTGTTTCATGGACACACAAGGGTGCTTGACTATGAGTGTTCTTATCACTGATAATTAGCGCAGATAATTAGTTATAACATTTATTAGCCAATAGAAAAATTAATATAACCTTCTAAATTAAAAATGATAAACACCAGCTGGGAATGACTGTAGAAATAATTATTATGAAAATGAGCCAAGTGAAATGCGCCATATTCATAAAGTATTTGATCTCTTTCACTGCTTGAAAATCGACCACCTTATTCTTTCCCCCTTTTTAACACAACACAGGATACATCTATAATACCTAGCTATAATAATAAAAACCCAGAACACATCTATAATATCTAATTCTGGTAATAAACAAACAAATCATTCTTAAAAAGGCCCATTTTACACAATTGAACTCTTTGGAAGAGGATATTTTAATGCACTCCCAGTCATACGCGATTCCCAAACAAGTTATTTTCAAAAAACCGTTCAGCCTGGTTTCGAATCACAGATTTTTCAGTGTCTTGGTCAGCTTCTGTGACCAAGGGTAAGGGCAGTTACACGCCTTGATTTAGTTTGTATTTTTTTATTGGTAATATTTTAATTTTATAAATATTGGACTTTTCCTAATATTCCGCACGAGATCAATATATCACGATAAACCTCATCTACATTTCATCCTGGTATTGAATCAGACAATATTATACAGAACCAAGGATGAAGACACGGATTAATATACATACATATATATTATAGCTTATTTTACCAATAGTGTATTGGTAGGTCTATATAATTAGGTCACTAGCAGAGAGAGATGCCAACACATCTGAGTTTATAAAATATTGGATTCCATATCCATGATTTAATACAAATATTAATCTGGGCTGTTGGTCCAGTGGTAAGGATTCCTGGATACAAAGATAGAGTTCCCGTATTCGATCCCCGGTGGCATGATATGTATTTTTATGGAAGGGGAATTTTTCCCATGATCACCATGTTCCGGTTAATTAGGCTTACGTTAAGATTAAATACATTTTCAAAACTAGTTTGAATTTTCTATATTGTAACATCCAGGGCATCCAAATGATGAAATGAAGGGAGATAAAAAACCTACCAATTTTTAAGGTGTCTGGAAGGATGTGTTTATCTAGGCGCAAGGAACCTTGGTTTTGATGCATCAACCCAAAATGATGTTGTAGTAGTAATAATAATAATTCATGTCTATTAAACGTTTTATTGGGCTCGAACAATTAGTTAAAAGGTTTAAAGGGGGAACAAACCCCATATAAACGTTAATAAAAATCGGAAAGGGGTGTATAGCATTGATTTAATTTGAGTAAAAATTGTATTAAAGAGAAAGAACGCCGCTGTGATAGTAGCCAGAATGAAGCCTATACACTTATATTATAATATTGTAAAACCTGGGCCGTATTGAGTGGCTACTTTGGAGATTTGAATCCCCCTACCTGATCCCAAACGTTTATACCATAAAAGGAATGTTAATCAACCAAATTTATTATCATATAGGCCTATAACCCTCCAGCCTGTTGCGTCGCGCGGCCAGTGATGCAATGTGGTAGCAGTGACGTCACGCCGAGATGAGTGATAAAGCGATGTTACCAGGTGATCAACAATGGCCAGCACTTATCAGTCATGATCACGATGTTTGCTCAGCTCTCATTGTACGCGTGTAATATCATCTAGAGCCCCAACACAACACAAAGAGATACTGTTTGTTCAAATCGTGTCGGCAAACACTCACAGAACCTTAATCACACTTTTTTTAAATTCACAATTTTTTACATATTATTTTCACCGCCAACATTGTCACTAGCATGAATATTGAGAACTTGTCACGGATGACTTGTTACATGAAATTCTAATTACCTCCTTGATGTATTTAAAAAAAATCCAATCAACGCTATGGCTATCTTTTTCTCCCTCGTGGCTAGCGAAGACACAAACACCGTCCTTCAATGCATATTTAAGGATTAGTCTGTACCAATACATTTATGATATAAAATAATATTTTCAACATGTAGTAAATCAGTCAAAAATGCTCCATGTTGCTTTACCTATATAGTTAGAGATGATCATTGTATTGTTCAATAGTTTATAAATACGAATATTTTGTAATCATAACATTGTTTGAATTTTAGTATTTGTGTGCATGTAATAAAATTTGTTTTCAAAGGCTTTAAACAAAATCACGGGATTATCCTTCCCAGCGCTATTTGTTTGAAAATAGTTTTCTAAGCACCACTACCACCCAAGCATCCTCCAATTTGATTGTTCCAAGTGCAAAGTTTCGAATGCCAACTTCCCAACTCAATACTGGAGTCCTATTTTACAGTTGAGTGGGATTAGCAAATATGGATTTGCTTTGTGATTTTTTAAAAACAATTTATGTGCCGAAACATCCGTTCAATGGTCCTCCAGTACTTGTATGACATTGTTTTCTCCACTCAAAGTATGTTTTAAATTGGACAGAAAAAAAATGTAATTCATTTCAATAAACTGCTGGTAATTGAATTTAAAGGAAATATTTGAATAACTATGAATACCGGTGTTTATTTAGCCATTTCTACTTAAATTAGTGCTTTACATGACACAACAAACAAGCATAAAGCTTTATTTGTTTGCGAGTGGCCAGATTGTTTGAATAGTGTTCTGTAATTTAGAAAAGAATAACTGATAATAAATGGTACGGTGCACCGCACAGAATTTCTTCCTCTTTTATCTTAAAATAAACATTTACTAAAAACTCATAAGATTTGTGAAACGAAATAGTAGGTAAATACAACATCAAATAATTCATAAATGAAATAGTATACATTGTTACTTACTCAATAGCACTAGGAACTAGGAACACTGTTATAAGAAAATTGAGAAAAGAGAAACATCTTCGTCCACCAAAGAGCATAAGAATCAAATTCATTTTCTAAGACCTGAATTAAATTATATATGTATATTTGCTTATAGCTCAGAAAGTATTGGTTTTATAAAAAAAACTAAATGATTTTGATCTTTAATAGTATTACAACTTCACAATGATAAGATATTTCGTATTTCAAATAGTTGGGGAGTAATGATCAAAATTTGAAAATTTACCTTATGTAAGGTATCCTCAAATTTATTTTCATGAGAAAATAAGAGTTGCCATCTTGTTTATAATGATAAACAGTGTTTAGATATAAAATTTAATCAAAAACGTTAGTGCGAATTTGGAGAAAATAGATTTTCTCTTTTTGCCCTCCACTAAGCTAACCTTAAATTAAGGGTTGGAAATCTAATTCCAAAAAATCCCTTGAGGAGCCTTATGAAAACTTCAGTTACAAGTAGGTGACCTGGCGGTCTAGGGGTTAGATGTCAGACTTCTATGCTGGCGGCCGGAGTTCAATCCTCGGTCCCGGCAAAGATTTATTTGATTACCGAACCCTTCCTTCACCTCTGACAAGACATCTTGTGAATGTGAGGAATGCCAGGCCTCCACCGTGGTTCGGATTTCACGTTAAACTGTAGGTCCTTCATTTCATCTCACAATCACCCTACCATTACACATTAGCGTAAGTGCGTATAGCCCGAACGGGTAGTAAGACGCGGTGCTAATAATAATAATAATAATAATAATTCAGATACAAAGATTTTTAGCTCGATAAATAAAATAGTTTCGGCTCTAGTCCGAGGCACAGACAAACAGACAGACAGACAGACAGATGGATGGCATTGCGAAAACAACTTTTTTTGTTTTCATGTGTTCGTTCATGAAAGGTCGATTTTATCAAAATCTTGATTTCGATTTTTTTTTATCACAATAATTTCTCTCCGAGGGGTCAAAAGAAACTAAAAGTCCTGTTCAGAGCTGTTCTTGACAAGTAAAGCAGAAATATTAGCTTCACTATGTTTAACAAAACTAAGCTAAGTTAGTTTGGTAACTATTTTATTTAATCATTACAAAAAACAAATTGTTCTAAAAGATTTTCAAAAATGCGAACTTCACTTCCATTCCACCTTAAGGAAACTCAGCACGATTGTGTTGTTCTAGTCGCTTCCTCCATGAAGCAGAAATAGCGGAAGATCGAACGGCATATGTCATTGTCATGTTTTATAGCAGCCCCAAAGAACCATCCATCTTTCTGTGTTTACAACAATGGCACACTGACTCCGTCAGTCCTCACAGACTCTCTTTACCTTTGTTCATAAATAGTCCTCCGGATTCTCCAGAGTCTGACTGACTGTAAGACAATAAACACATGTCGGTCTGTGTGAGAAGGCTACTCCCAATGTGTCTGCCCCTGTGTACATTGCACATTCGCACGACTCAACAGCTCAGGCAGCTTGGCATAAGTTGATAATATCCTTCGTATCGACATAACTCTAAATCCACGTCAAACAAATTGTTTAATCTCTCTAATAATACTTTTAATTACTCATCCTCAATCAGTTGCTATCTCTTGTCTAATTCCCACTCGTAATATTGTCTGTTACCTATACACACCTGGTTTAGACGTTGATGTCATCAGTGAAAAGAAAACACACGAGGTGCTGCTGATATGGTCAAATTTTGAAACTCTTAGATGATACAGTTGATAACAAACGTATGGTATTTTAAGATATTTGGACAAATTAGTAATCAAATATGTTTTCACAATTCACATCAATCCTTTAGTAAGGGATTAGGCTCTTATTACAGGGGCCAACTTGTTGCATGCAATTAGTTGGTGAAAGTGTTAAGAAGCATTGGTTTAAATGAAAGCCATTACACGAGAAAACTTCAGTTGCATGTTCCTAATATTGATGCTGTAAAATTTGTCAAAATAATGCGCTATTGAATGGCGCTAAAAATATAATAAATTACTTTAAATGTATGTTCAAAAAATGACCTAAAAACATGAATAAAAGCTCGTAATAAATGCAAACGACTAAATCAAACATGCACTTTACAAATATAAACTAAAACATAAATGTGTTGCCTTTAACAACTAAACTCTCTCACCCTGCTGGAAGTAATATTGATTTACAAATATCTGCTTCAGAACTAATAGATATCCCCTCTCAACGCAGCCCTCTTCAGTTTAGTTGTAATGTCTCACCTGGATAATTTATTTTACAGCCAGACAAGCAACGAGGGTACAAAGTACACCATTTTGTAAAAACCTCCTTTAGTACAGCCGACCTAGATTCGAACCTTGATCTCACCATCATCGGGAGTCTAGGCTATTGCCAGAGTAACGCCTTGGACCATGAGGTAACCGGAGCGGGTGCAACTTGAACTACATATAATTCTCATGTTTTGTAAGTTCGTGTGTACCAGGAGGTGAGATAATACTCCTCCCTCACCGCACGTGTCCTTGTTCCATCACACTCCCCCATTCAACAATTGCCATGCGTCATCACGTGACCTATGAATAGTAATCACCCCGCTTTACCCCAGTGCGCTCTCATGTTGAAATATTGTCTCAGCAGCCACTAATATCAGAGTAGCCATATATCACAATTTAGAGCCTTCACATGTGTTTCAAATACGTTTCAAAGCCATTTAGTTTTTAATAACAACCACCAACATAAAACATTGTAGAAAACATTCTCGAATAAAGTACCATAAAAGCAGAATCTAACCTTTTTACGTTAATTTATGTGAATTACTTCATAAAATGGCTCAAAGTAACATTTTAATATCCACATCTGAGATCGCGTGGTCTCTGGTATCCCTCCGCAATCCAGACAGTGGATTACTGGTGTTGGGGTGAAAATCATAGCCGGAGGAGTTGGAGGGTAGTTTTTATCATAGGCGTGTGCAGATATAATGCTTATGAGAGGGGTGGGGGCAGATATAATATTCATCTCCTTTCAGCTATGATACATTACATAGCCACACATTAATAGGTTCATGTCAAACACACACAAATAAACTAATTCAAATAAGATACACATCTGCACTTATATTTTACACAAATTGAAAGTGTATTTAGATACTATGATACAATTAAAAACCATAAACATTTTAATTTGAAATTAATTACTTTTTTTGTTTATATAGTCAGTATATGGGGGGTATTTATATTGGAATTTGAGGAAATTTCACAAAAACATTTAGGGGACCCGTATAGCTTACCAGCGAAGGGGGACTGCGAACCCCACCACTGTATTCACGTTTATGGTTTTTTATAAATAGTCTCACATTCTTGCTATACACAAATGTGGCTACATTTTCTCAAAGCTCTTGTTTTTCATCCTTACCCAATATGTGTAATTAAGTCATAGGCCTATGTTTCTTGAAATGGTAATAAAACGCGGTACGAAAACAATAATATTTAATTCATCCTAATTTTTTTTAGCGTATGTCATATGTGACCGTGAGAGATTCTGTATTTAGTTCGGCTACCATGTATACCGCCTTTAAGCCACTCTGTTGGGACATAGCTCTGCCCAAGGAACACCTTAGTGATCATTTACACGTAATGCCCGCAATCAGATGACGTCATTATAGTGATTATGAAGGTTTTGGGCAAGTGGAAATCTTAAACTTAACTTAAACCTAATAAACCCAACTATGGCAACCATTGGAACAAATCTTCTTTATTAAAAAAATAAATAAATCCCTATGTTACCAATAGGAGCCGTACCCGGGACCTTTTGATCAGTAATTCAAGAGGCTGTTCATCTTCATATTAAAACGACACTTTAGCTATCAATATTTTTGATCGTCACTTAATGCGTGGATGAAAGTACCAAAATTGGATGTATCATACAACTCTCACATTTATGTAGTATCTGAATGTGATGGAGCATTTCTATCTTTAGAAATTAGGAGGATAAGATTTCACAGAATACACTTGGTTGAAAGCTTTCAAATAGGTGGAAAGCTTCTCATGAAGAAAACTGCACCAACCTGATGTTTTGGAGAAAAGAAAACAATATAAATTTTCTGTTATAACAGCCTAGGTTTCATAAATAGGTTATATACCTTGATTTTATTCTGAATGGCCGGTTGGAACATCTTTTAGAAAACACATACACATTTTCCCCCCTCAAAATTGATAATATTTTACATTATTATAATTGATATTGTCTATGGATTTATAATATATATCAAAATTCACAGCTGCAGATCACATGACTTTACCTAGTATCAATTCTAGCAGACAGATAAGCTCATTTTTATGAAAATTGGAGTATATATAGGAATTTAGTAGCGGGTGAAGCGATCAAAATATTTTCAACCATAAAATAGCCCTTGCACTAGGTTTGATTGCAAACACTAAACTTGTGAGTAAAGGCAGATAAGGTTAAGATTCCCCACGATTGTTGGAAATTGCTGTGGAACTTTATGATTTTGCCCCATAATCTTTAGATATTTGACGATAACTCGAAAACCCTTAAAATATTTTTGAAAATAGTTGCAAGAAGTGGTCTAGATTGGATGGTTATTTAATGTAAATTTTTATGATGGCTGAAAAAGGTTTCCTTTAACAATGACCACATATTTTCTTGTAGTGTTTTTTTAATAATAGTCATAAACAAAGATAGTATTTGAACTATGATTAACTCAACAAAGTCGTTAAAATAAGTTTGTTCCTTGATTAGATTTTGAAATAAACAACAGTAGTCAAATAACATGAGCAGTTCAGAAGTGGTGCACCAAGTCTGCTTTCTCGCCATCGTGGCTTCCTGATCGTCTTTACATCTCAATGGCAGTGTATTCCCTAATAGTTGTCGTCCCCATATTGTTGTCTTATTCCATTCATATTATACACGTATGAACAAATTACGCTAATGGGTTAGGGATGGGGAGGTTGAATTTAAAGTAAGTGTACCCTCATTTGCGTGGAGAAAATGGGAAATCATTTAGGAAAAAACCCACCCTTCAGTACACCCGACTGGGATCGAGCAATGAACTCCCCGTCATCGGCAGTCTAGTCTATTGTGAGAGTAGCGCCTTAAGCCACGCAACTGCAAATGCATGTTCCTTATCTTAATTACTAGTAACACACGGCAGTGTATTTCGATCAGACTCCCAACATGCTACTTACTGACAGTGAATTAATTTGTGATGCAATACATTATTTTTCCCCTTATTATATTTATTATTATTATTATTATTATTATTATCACGTCTTACTACCCGTTCGGGTTGTACGCACTTACGCTAATGTGTAATGGTAGGGTGATTGTGAGATTAAATCGAGGATCTACCGTTTAACGTGGAATCCGAACCACGGTGGAGGCCTGGCATTCCTCACATTCACAAGATGTCTTGTCAGAGGTGAAGGAAGGGTTTGGTAATCAGATAAATCTCTGCCGGGACTGAGGATTGAACCCCGGACCTCCAGCACAAAAATCTGATACCTTACCCCTAGACTGCCGGGTCATCTTTTCGCCTTAGTAAAAGCACTTACTCTAAGAAAACTAAACTAAGACTTATTATTCTAAGCAATGAAGACAAACTATAATTAAATAATAAGCTCCTCGAGATATTTGATATATATATATATATATATATATATATCGGTCATGCGTCATATGTAGAGAGAACACAGTTGATGCAGAAATTAAACCAACATATGTGGGGGGAAGGTGGGTGGGAGGATGACACTACCAGGAGGTAATCACAAATTTGAATTAACGTGTAATATTATATGTTTCAAATCTGATTATGACACTAAATGATACATTGATATGTTCACGCCAGAGCTGTCGTATCCGGTATATGTGAGAATAGAATAGTTTTACCAGTGGTTTGGGCTCATCAACACCAACTATAATGAGGTTCGATGAGACAATATGTGGCAGAGATATATGGTAATATACCGACTAGACATGGTTGATAGAGACTTAAGGAACAGAATCCTCTAACAGCCTTTATTGATGACAGTAATAGTTTTCAGCTATTTCTCCAGTTGAGTGATAATACACATTGTACAATGGCACAAGATGCTGATATCTCGAAGAGACAAAAAAACACGTAAAGACCCTTACAAATTCCTTAAAAAATGAAAAAATAAATGAAAAAGTTATAAAAACGCGCCACTAAACACTTCTTCCTGAGTGCAAAGCCAAAATAACTCATACTTTAATAACATAGCGATGTATTTAGAGGCAGCCAACATCAGTGGCCAAATGGTCTAGGACGTCACTCTCGTGGTGTACTGGGCTAACGATAACCGGGAGATCGTAGTTCTAATTCCTGTCGGGTCTACTGAAGGTGGTTTTTTCCTAAATGATTTCCTACTTTCTTTCCAGGTAAATGCGGGTAGATTACCTCTAAAATGCTTCCTTCTTCATACCTACCCCATTAGAATATTTATCATATCGTCTTATAACCTGAACAGATGATAAAATAATTAAATGGAAAGCTTAACCACATGAAGATTAAGACTGCTGGTGTGTTGAGCTTCCAGCCCTCACCCCTCAAAATAGATGGCGTTACTAATCTTATACAAACTAGGAAGTTCCTGCCATCACGTTGGCAGAACTACTTGGTTATTTAATTATTTAGGAGGCTGTCTGTCTGACTAAAAGACAGATCTGTCCCACGAATAGTTTTCCAAGAACTTAGACAAGAAGTGCAGAGAAAACGAACCGTAAGATTTGTGAGCGTTTCAAGTTAAAGTATGATTTCGGTAGGAAGTACATTAGAAGTTAGTTACTAAAGTCACTTAAGCAACTTTAATATATTCATGCATAAAGTCATGTTATCTGAAGCTGTCTCTTTTGATAGATTTTATTAATACCTATAAAACAACACTAATAATAAAGTTAAATCTTATCAACGTTGACCAAAAAAAAGTTTGAACTTTTTTTTACTGTTTCTCCGACCAAAATCAGGGCATAGACTGTCCCACCACAAATTAAAACACCACTTTAGATACACTCATGTTCCGTAACATTTTGTTAATTTTGTGCCTATTGTTGCCGTTAGTTAATTACCATAATGATCTAATTTTTATTTTTTATGAATGTGTGCACAAATCCTTTATCCCCATAAAGTGAGTTGTTAAATATTGAACTACATTAAACCCATATTTAATTATATAAAGTTTCTTAAAGTTTTTCAGGTGCTTTCCATACCAATCTACTGTAATTTTGGGGAAAATTTCAGTTATAGCTGCAGTCCAGTTATTATCAGGTGTAAGAAAACTCGCAAAAAATAATTAAAAAACTAACTGCGTGTCCCTACCTTCCGTTTAGGTTGTTAATTAGACTCATAGATCAGATATGATGAGTAAGGCAGAACTGTGGGAAACCGATGATAGTGTTAAAAGCTAAGGAATGGCTCAATAAATATGTGTCAATATTGATCCATTGTAAACATTGTGCAGAGAAAGAAAACGCTAAATTGCTAAGACAAACCACTTTTGATTACTAGTTTAGATCCCTGTCAAGCCAAATTTTCTTAGTCCTTTCTACCAGTGGCGTGTGAAAATCTATGGGCTAGCTTCTGAAACCTGAAACAAAAAGACTTGTGTTTAATATGAATCATCGGCTGCATTTGAATTGCGTCCCAAAATATTAAAAAAAAATACCAAGTAAGTCCCTCTAAAAAAGTTACACTAATTGGGTCCCTGTTTAAAATGGGTGCAACATGAATTGCATCTCTGTTTAGAAAGGGTGTAGCACGAATTGCATCTCTGTTTAGAAAAGTTTAACTTCAAGCTATAACTCAATAATCTAAATGCTTACATTTTCTTGAATCCCTTATTTTATATAAGTAGTATGGTATGAAATTAAACACAAGGGTATGTGTCTCTTTGGAAGTTAAAGTTGTACGTTTTTCAACATTTCTATAAGCTGAAAAATGTTTGGGTGTGTTGAGTATAGCATTCCATTTATTTTTGAATGAAAATATTGACAGAAATTTGTAGTGCGTGGTGCAGCAAGGGATTTATATGTCCACACGCGGGGTGAAAATTTGGCATTTTCTCTTACGTACGTTTTTAAAATGTAGAGAGTAAAACTTTTTACTCTGTCGTCATCGGGATGGATCACCATGAGGTCACCAGTGTAGCAGTCGTCCACGTCCCCAGGATTCAGGAATGATAATCCGAATAATTATTTTAAAATTGGTCCAATTTCAGGATTTGCAGCCTTACCTTATTGAGTAAGGTTTAATCGTTGGATTTTCCTCCCCCAACTTTGGCCTACACAAAACCTACAAACTTCGATGATTTCAGGAGGTAATAAATACTTTAGGCACATCTTGAGGAATAGCCTCCTCAAAATCAATGAATACTGTAGATGGAGCAAAGTCCAAACCCAGTTCAGGAAATTTTAAAATCAAGTGTTTAAGAGCTACAGACAGGCAGACGGCACCGAGAAAACAACCATTTCAGGTTTCAGGAGGCCACGAAACGTCGACATTCAACAAAATCTTGAGTTCACTTATTTTGACCAACATGATACTTTTCTCTTTGAGGGGTCAAGAGAAAGTAAAAGTTGATACTGTCATCACCTTAAATGAAATTAATTTCAATTTAATCCTTACTATTACAAAATGAAAAGAGTTGCAATAAGGCTAAACCTATAGATTCTATAGAAATTAAAAACCCTTTATTTGAAGCAATGATGTGAATGTTAGTCATTTAATCGTATGCAAAAAGTTACTTTTATAATGGTTAGTAATGTTTCCCTGGACCAAGATATCTTGAGAGCTCCCTAAATTATGCCAAATTCCCAAATATAGCATTCCCGAGTGTTGTCTTTCATAGACGCTTGTAGAAAGAAGCTAAGGGTTGCAATATTGACACGTCTGTACCAGAGAAAGTGTATTTATTTATTTGGGGTATTAACGTGCACTTTGTGAAATTAGCACACGAGACTTTATATGAGCAATAGCGAAAGGGCCCACCAATTTTGTCGGGAAAGTTAATTTCACATACATTCCAGGGTTCTTTACTTGCCACAATCGACATGTTACCGATGGATTTACTTACCCTCCAAAGGAAGTTGTGCTACGGATTTTTATCGCTCAAGAGATAGATCTGTCAATCCTGGCTGGGTTTGAAGCTACGAACATTAGGTTGTGAGGCTAGCACTTTACCCCAAGACCACTGAGGCCAATCTAAAGAGAGTAGGCGTAAATAAGTTGCATATATGTGTGTAAATTATCGTTCTTTGAGGAACTGTACTCGCCCGAGAAAACGACTAAACATATTACGATTATGGAGTTATTAATAACAATTTGAAACCATAATTTGCACGAAACCCCACCTGACTATGTATCTATAGAGCCTGCACTTTGCTACAGAATTGAAGCTAGAAATATAAGGAAAATGATGAGTATTCTTAAAGCATCTAAGATGAGATTTATGAGAGTAATGGAAGGTTATAAGAAATTGGACCATAAAAGGGACGAGTGAATTATTAATAACGTAAGTATAGCCAGTAATAATTTATTTGTACATCTACCAATAGCAAGACAAATGGAAGAAGCACGGGAAATATAATGAATATGAATGGTACCCCAAAATATAATTCTCAGCTATAATTATAGAGGTAGAAAATATTTGGGGTTTCCAATGAAGAGATAGAAATACATTAGTCTTTGATAAGATCGTAACAGGTCACAAGACCTATGTTCCTATCTGGAAGAAGATGTGAACATATGTATTGTATATATATCCTAAACCTCCAGGTCACTGGCACTCAGACTAGACAACTGATGCCTTTGTCCACGCACCCACCAGTGCAGGTAATTATTTTATCTTAAATAGGAATACAAACATTTTGATAATGTATTAACATCCCGCTGAAATTTCCAACGCATCAATCATGCGTTAGGCTAGATTGCAGATGACGGGGATATCGGGGTTTGATTCCCGGTCGAATGTAACTAAGGCAAGTTTATATAACCGTTTTCCTACTCATCAGGCCTGGAACAACCTAAACAGGGGAATGACGCCCATTGACGTTCAAATCGTCACGTAAACACGAGTGAAGGCACGCGTTGGGACGCTACTTCGGACCTCGGTCAGTTGAATAGAGCTCGGGATGGTAAAGTGCAGCGTAGCCGGCCGAGAGAATAGTTGAACACATGCGATGGAGCCGTTCTTGTTCAGCGATGTTATCATGGCTTGGGATGTAACAAATTGATTTATACGTGTATAGATATGTGCACATATTTAGAAATCCATATACATTTTATTTCAAGAAATGTTATTCTTGGTAGTTGTTGTAGGTCGTAAAGGGCTTGACTGTTAAGCCCCGTACAATTTGTAAAATAAAAGAATTAGTTAAATTTAGAATTCAATTCCACTTAGCTACGTTTATTATTTTTTTCATTTCGTTTGTCCCAGTTTTAGTCTCTATTGCAATTCAGTCTCGTTAAAAATACACGTAGTACATTAAGATGGCCGTTGCACCGTGTCGAAACCAGTCAAATGTTTTCCCTCTAATTTTAATGACACAGTTCGAGGCATTATCTGGATTACCTCGTGGCCATTCAATGCAATGGCCTAACAAAAGCAGTCAAATGAAAGCAATTCCAACCCTATTGTTGTTGTGGAGTGACGTGAAATCCCAACCAAATAACTCCTCAATGAACCTTCGTGGCTCGAGTGCCAATTCTCGCCTGCATTTAAACCATATATTTTAATCAGTTCATTTACAAAACAGGGCGGTAGAAGGGCGAAGCCTCGGTGGTTCTGAGTCCACACACGTCCGAGGGGATGTTAAGGCTGAGAGCCAATAGAAAAACGGTAGAACGTTTGTTCACAGGATGTCTTAGAACAAGTTCTGTTCCCTTTTTATATCGTGGATGAGCTTATACATCTTAATGAGTAATTAAACCCAATTATATATGTACAGTCTGGAAAAACTTGTCTGGCAGTTGGAAGCATCACTAGATCACTTTTGTTACGTCATGTAGATAAATGATAAAAACATGTCACTTTTACTGGCTTAATACCAGGACAATTAATGACTTACATGTATAGACGAGCACGTGGAATAAACGTCAAGATTGCAGTCTAGTTTGCCGATATTTCGGTGGCTTAAGTTCGAGTCCTAGCCGCGTGAATTGAAGGTGCTACATGTTTCGGTGGCCGTATGGTCTAAGGTGTCAACCTCGTGTTATAATAGACTGCCGCTTACCGGGAGAACAGGGTTCAAATTTTGGTCTGGTGTACTGAGAGTGGTTTTTCCAAGTTTACTCCACTCCCTCCAAGCAAATTTTGGTACCATTAATCTACATTCTATCTTCCTCATCTGCAACTCATTGGTGTAATTAGTACATATGCGTATAACCTGTACAGGTAGCAAGACGCGGTGTTATAATAACAGTAATTGAAGGGGTTTAAATATTTCCTCCTAGCTACACATGAACACTTGGGTACATTTCCTCTAAATTCTACCTTATTCTTCCCTAACCCATTAGTGTTATGACTATGAGGATAACCCAGACTAGTGTTAAAGCATGGTAGAAAAGTAAGTAAAAACCTTGATTAAGGTGAGTATGTTTGCAGTTTTTTTTTAATCAAAACATATTTTTGGTCAAAATAAATCAAAATCTCTTCATTAGAAACATAATAGTTTAATTTTAATCGTGTGTATAACCCGAACGGGCAGTAAGACGTGGTGCTAATAATAATAATAATAATAATAATAATAATAATAATAATTTAATTTTAATCCCATGGTGACCTCTACATTTCTTGTATAGCTATAAAAGGTGCCCTGGAATTTAGTCACAACAGTTCTTGAATATCTATAAAGGTTGCCCTGGAATTTAGTCACAACAGTTCTTGAATATCTATAAAGGTTGCCCTGGAATTTAGTCACAACAGTT
>CABEEJ010002716.1:30206-40829 GCA_901482245.1 Timema douglasi
ATAGTCACAACAGTTCTTGAATATCTATAAATGATGCCCTGAAATCCATAGTCACAACAGTTCTTGAATATCTATAAAGGATGCCCTGAAATCCATAGTCACAACAGTTCTTGAATATCTATAGAGGGTGCCCTGTAATCTATAGTCACAACAGTTCTTGAATATCTATAAATGATGCCCTGAAATCCATAGTCACAACAGTTCTTGAATATCTATAAAGGATGCCCTGAAATCCATAGTCACAACAGTTCTTGAATATCTATAGAGGGTGCCCTGTAATCTATAGTCACAACAGTTCTTGAATATCTATAAAGGATGCCCTGGAATCTATAGTCACAACATTTATCCTATTTAAAAGTTTATCATCAAATTTTAATGTTCTAATGACTGATATTCAACAAATGTTGATATCACCATGTGTAGAAAATTAAACTCAATATTTTTACTGAAACAATATTTGATTTATTTTGGTCAAAGAGTTTAGCTAAAAAAACTGCAAAACACATTCCCCCCCCCCTCGCGTTCCTACATCCCAACCTTTAGGGGTGTGGCTTGATAAGGTGACTGAAGGCCACACTACACACAATACATTCGGAGAGTCCCGACTAACGTTTATTTAACATGCCACACGTGCCTTTAGAGGAAATGCACCCACACCAGCATTAATACATCAGTGCAAACCACCAGTGATAAATTACAAGAAGAAAGGTATCCCCAATCAACCTGTCAAGGTTTGAACCTTCACCTACCTGTGACTTGCAGTCCAGTTTATTGTAAGTTTGACACCCTATACCATGGGATCAACATTTAGGTTTAATTATAGTAAATACAGCTAACGTTAACAAACATTTTTTTTAGATGGCCGAAAATGTTCTTTCTATGTTAATCCGTCTATAGAGTACGAATACATTTTTGATTATTGACTCTTAAACTAGTTTATCAAAAACTAAATTTTTGGTACGCCGAAATAAATAATTATTCATAGTATTTTTTCTATTTCCTTTCATCTATTTTTGTAATGAATAATTAACCTTTGACTCGAGAATTATTTACAGCACAAGCTGAAAAAGTCCATAGCAATGATGTTCTAATGAATGATAATGTGGCTTAAAAGTTGATTAAAACCCTCTTCAGCGGCAGCGTGGTCTAACGTGCTACTCTCGTGTTGGACTAGACTGGAGGTCAAGGTTATAATCACGGCAGAGTGTACTGACAGTAGTTTTACAAAATGGTTTTCCACTATCTCTCCACCCAAATGTGGGTACACTTCTTATAAATATAACCTTCCTCATCCCTAAAACCATTAGTTTAAATAATACATAAGATTATAATCCGATAGGGTAGTAATACGCGGTGCTAAAACTAAATAATAAAACTTGGTTACAAGTTTTTTTATCACTGCACCACTGTAGCTTGTTTAATTGAAATAGCTGAAGTGCCGCCTCAACTGAAGGCTTTAAGGTGATCTTATTATAATATTAATTCCATTATTATTAATAGTTAATGATGGAAGTGTAAAATTGTCAGTTGGTTACTAACGATCTCAGACCACGTGTCTAAAACTAAGAGTGATATGCTGAGCATGGGGCAAACATAAATAACTCATTGGTTTAATATTTCAACATGTTTTAGTAATTACAGAAATAGACCCACGTCTTCGCAACATTATTCAAACCGTTTTAGGGGTCGCCCTAAAATATGAATTATAACATTTTAATATTCACACTAATTTATAAAATCTGATCAATCTAATATAAACACAGAGTGGACATTTATATCTGTTATTGAAAATATTTTTATATTATAGAGAAATTATTGTGATCGTGAATACATTTTATTTGGATATTATGGTGAATCTAGAGGTTTTATGTGCCCCCAAATAAAAAAAATGTGTTTATCACATTTCTGTTTGTCTTATTTCTTTGAATCCCTGGGGACATAGCCAAACTTTTTAATGGATATCGTTCAAACTTAATATTCACCTCGAAGATAAATCAATAGTTTTATTCTAGATCTAAAATTATTAATGACTGATGACAATTTAAAGAAATTATAATTTATTCCTAAATGTTTCTTACTATTTTGTTTAAATTGATCATATGATGAATATTTCAAAGATAATTATCACTATCTACTCGTTTTATGGAGAAAATTGATTTAAAGACAATCTAATGACAACATTGATTTCTAAAAATTTAAAATTTAGAAATTTTTCGAAAATTTCCCTAACAATTTTCTTCAAAATGTGTATCTGGTGAGTATTTTACATAATGGATAAATATTTGTTGGTTTTTAATACACTTTAATATAAGAATAGTTTAATGATTGCTATTTTTTTTAATGTGAGATTTTTTGGAAATGACCTTTACGATGTTGTTGAAAATGTTGCACTGGCGCTCTAGATAAGTCTAGACCTCGGATATGTAGACAGAGTAAACATTCATAGCTAAAGAACATGTAAAAACAAAAGATAGGGATGCATGTAAACAAATTAGTTTCAATGAGACCAGTTAACAATAAAATATCTAAGTACCATCCAGTTTGTCAAAAAGAGGCCTATATTGATGGCCTAAAATCAGTGACTCTGTTACTAGTAAACAAGTAACCCCACTTGTGGCGTTTACACAGCGTGAGGCGCCTTTATCTGTGCACAACAGGCAAGACCATGTTCATGCTATGCACTGGTAGTCCCCTTCTGTAATACGATTGCTACATTAGTCATAAAGACTAAATATACTTGAAAAATCTATACTATACTAAAGCAAGTTAATTAGTTCAGTGAAACACATCTGAAACCCTACTTTAAGGGAAGGAGACCACCCACGCTAGTGAAGCTAGCTTGATCTTTCTTGGTGGAGTTACAAAGGTTTTGAGAAATTGAAAGTTTGTTCCGGTCATACATATTCCAGTCAAATAATAAGTGACATTTCCAATTTAGAGTTCTAGGCCCGAGCACACTATGGCCTGCAAGCTACCAATTGGTTTTATCCGGGGTCGTGAAAACTAAATCCATCAAAGGATAGCGATAAACAAGGAGGGCGAAAAACTACCTCTCAGGGTTACAATATCAAAAACATATAACAAACACGAGCCATGCCAGATGGGCAGAAGGACCCACGAGTTGAGCACCGCAACAAGGTGAACAACAATAATCAAATTACAGAATAAACGTGAGCCATGCCAGATGGGCAGAAAGACCCACAATCACCGCAACAAGGTGAACAACAATAATGCGTTAAGCGCCCAGATTTACCCTAGGAACGCCAACCAATACCTAACTAGGTATAACCATCAGGCCTGGAACAACCTAAACAGCCTCTTTCATGCCTGAAGACCCTGCAGACTATAACGTGGTCGAGCAGGTCGAGGAGTGAGACACACCTTTCACTAAGCGACTGGTCTGAAGGACCGAGCAGATAACAGTGACGCGAGACATCACGGAAGGCTAGTACAGCATGCCGTAAAAGATTAAAGACTAACTTACAGCACATAAAATATACCCACGAGAGCTACAGATACTCTCAACGTATGTGGAAACAGTTCTTAAAACCTAGATAATGGCTGATGAAGCCGCCTACTCCCAATCAATATGAATGTATAACATTACGGTGAAGCTACTTCCACCAGTCAGGTCTGCCCGTCGACTGCATCGTCGTGACCACCTTTGTGGTGTAGATATGTTCTGAGTGAATAAACGTCCAACGCGTAAAACTCTGGATTAAATCATGTGTCGGTGTCCAGCGAGCCATGGTGTTTTATATCGGTTGAGCATGATGGACCATGAGAGAGGAAGGGGAGGGGGGAATGACGCCCCTGGACGTTCAAATCGTCACGTAAACACGAGTCAAGGCACGCGTTGGGACGCTACTTCGGACCTCGGTCAGTTGAATAGAAAGCTCGGGACGGTAAAGTGCAGCGTAGCCGGCCGAGAGAATAGTGGAACACTTGCGATGGAGCCGTTCTTGTTCATCAATGTTATCGTGGCGTGGAATGCAACAAACGGACTTATACGTGTATAGATATGTGCACATATTTAGAAATACATATACATTTTATTTCGAAAAATGTTATTCTTGGTAGTTGATTTAGATCGTACGGGGCTTGACTGTTTAGCCCGCTACTATGTACATATGGGTGTTTTAAAATATAATTATCGAATACTTGTTTTTAAGAAAAAAAATCATTTGAGGGTATTTTGCTGATAACTGAATTTTTAAAATCGAAATTTTATATACAAAAAAGTGTGAACGATTTTGTCATACCATTAAAAAAAAATTAACATTGTATAAGATAATCTTTTTATTGCTTTATATTTATAAAACTAAATTTATTTGTATATTTATTTTGAAATTAAAAGATTTTACTCAAACTGTTTGAGGAATTTAACATTTTACTTTAATATCGCCACGGAAAGCATACACTTTGTATTATACTTCTTGTCAATGTTGTTGCAAAAGATGACTAAAGTAATTACAAATTAATAATCACCAGACCAAAAAGGGTAATAAGAGGCAGTGGAAAAAAAACCCCACCAAGTTGAGACCACAAGATAAAAAAAATGGTTAATGGAAATTAAATGTCGTGTAAATGTTTGAACAGGAAGTGTTTGTTGATATTATGTTGAAACAATGGTCGGTGTAGCTGAAAGTAGCTTCCGCCAGGAACAATATTAATAAGAGAGAATATGGAAGGATCCAAAAATAAAAATAAACAGCTTGACTAACAACGCGAGACAGTTATGTTGACAAACCTGAGGGGTCTCGTAAGTACTGAACGTTGTTAGGTTAATGCCACAAGTTCTAAGTTTGATGGGAGGGATGTGGGAATTATATAGATAATTTACAAAAATCGATATCTTCCTTTACATACCAATGCTCTACCAATACATATCCATGTCAAGACTGTTTTAAACTATGAGGAAAGAAAGACTCCAAAACAATGGACGATTCTTAGTACTTCACCGAGTGCTAGAGCATTATTGCGCTAATCAAGGGTCCCAGGTTCGATTATCATTTCCAGGTGTCATTTTTCAAATTAATGAATACAACACTTTTTTTTTACTCGATAGATTTTTATCGATACTTTTACCCATATAAGTACTTCAACGCGTGTATCGGATCGGTTTCGAAATAAATAATCATTTGATTAAAATGATGTGTTGGTTCTAGTTGTATATAGTGGGGTAAAATCCGTGTAAGCCAGATTATTTAATAATTCAAGGTTCCAAATGAAAGGTGGGAAACATTTTTCAATAGAACCACGGGTGTGGCAAATGGGCTGTGAATTTCACCACATCATGTAGAAATTGAGGCATTAGTTTGTTCAATCGAATATTTAAAACAGCACACACTGTTTGAACAAGTTTGTTCAGAACAAGTGCGGTAAGTTACGAGTATTAAGGGAAGTTAACTAAGGAGATAATAAAGAGAGAAAATTGATTGTCTTAATATCCACGCTAAAGATTTTGACTAAATTTGTATCTATACATTGTGTAATATCTCAAACAAAATGGCAATTCTCATTTCCCGTAAAAATGACCTTAAAGGTATTTTATATTAGTACAAATTGTCAATATCGATCATATACCCACGACTATTTAAGATAAGAAATAACTTATCATTGTATTGTTTTAGTACCATTAACATTATTATTTTTTGAATGGATATTTATAAAACCAATAGTTTCTGAGCTAAAGGCAAATATATTTTTTTCAGCTATTTGAAAACATAAATTGATTGTTGTGTTCTTTGGTTGGCACAGATGTTCCTATTTTCTAAATTGTTTTGTAGCATGTCACTCAAGTAAAACTACATCTACAAACCGTAATCTGCACAAAATACTAAACTGAAATAAAGGAATCCAAAGAAGAGAATTAAAACTGATATATTCTGCAATAATATCATTTGTGTTCTTATTTTAAGTGGGTGTTCCCGGATACAAACATCATGCTTCGACAAACTATTCTGAAAGTATGGCGGAAGCGAAGGCGTGGCAGTTTTAACAGACGTCTGAACCCTTGAACACTCAATGTTGACGAAGGACCGGACTGTCGTTGGTTCGATCCCTTGAGCTACGAGCACTACTGCCCTAGCGGACCTCCTCGGCAACTCTTTCTCCACTCCCCACCCCCCTCTTCTTTAATTTTCCCTCATTACATGCCCATATTTGGTCCTGTTTAGAGTCAGAAAAAAAAAGTATATAACGGGTGACCCCTAGGTTCATTCGACTGTAGTTCATCATATTATATCCTCGAAGGAGGAATCTCTGCTCTAGCACCTGAAGAAGAAACTGGTGGTCTTGATGTTTGGGTCGTGAGTCTTACCACCTCGACGCCGAGGGAATCTCGTCTGATGTTCCAAGAATCCAACAAATATCCAAGTTCTTCAGACTTGTTGTAGTAGTCAAGGAGACTAATATTATTTCTGTCAGTCGAAACGGCTATAATGTATTATAAGTCCTAAGAGTGACTAAGTTTTGTTTCTTTGTCCTTCTGACTGAGTTTCTGTTAGTCAAAGTGGCTATAATATATTCTAAGTCCTTCAGACTTGCTGTTTTAGTCAGAATGACTAGGTTTTGTTTCTGTGTCCTTCTGACTTAGTTTCTGCTAGAATACATTATAACCGCTTCGACTAACATAAACTAAGTTCGAGGGACACAGAAAAAAAATTTAGTCACTCTGACTAAAACAGCAAGTCTGTATTTCTGGAGTTTCTAAACACTATCATATTTGTCAGTTTAAAACTTAATGTTTTCCTTTATACTTCTAAGAGTTACATGTTTCTCCTAACTAATTTAACGAACATTTATTACTGTTTATTATTCTTTGGTCAATTGTAATCATATATAATCTTTTTATGTTTTTATAGTAAATCTATTATTGTTACCTATTTATTTCTCTTACTCTTATGAAATATTTCCCAGTCTCTACTTTGTTATACATTTACTTTGTAATAGTATATCACTACCTCCTCTACATATTAGAGTGAAGGGGAAGTCACGATACAGTTTCTATAACAGTGTATATTATTTTATTTATGCTCTTTATTGAAGTGATTCTGAAACACTGTGTTATTTTGTTTCACTAATCTTATTAGTTTTTAGTAAATGTATCTATATTAAGATAAAAGGAAAGTGTGTGTAGTGCATATAATGTTTTTAAATCCTTATTCACCAAAATTTTAAAACATATAAGCCTCAACAATGAAATGTATTCTGTTAAATCAAACAAAGTGGGCTTATCAATGTACCGAAGTGAAAATAACGCTCTTGGGTATTTAAAAAAAATAGAGATGTGCAAGGTCAGTCACGTTCGCATGACCACTATCTATTTGGCTGGACGTCCATGATGTTCTCATCAGCTAAGCTTCGTGGGGACAAGCATTCTCGTCTGCCACAGACTAAAATACAACAATGTGAGAATGGTTTTGTTTTATTTTACTGAGACTTATCGGTGGGCACGCGGAATAAACGTCAAACTCTTCTAGTTTGACTTTTAAGTGATGGAAAGGTTGGTGTTTTAGTCTTAGCATTTTGTTTTCTAAATTGTTTCCCACCCTCTCTCCATTCATGCGTGTAGATCTCCTATCAATTCTACCTTAATCTTCACTATCTTACTAGCGTGATTAAATTTGGCTAACCTGGAAGGACTGTAAGATGTCGTGCATACAAATTCAACTAATTAAGCTCATTTTCTTGTAAAGAGGTCAGGGTACGAATCCCAGCAATGTATTCTGAGAGTGGTTTCTTACTAATTGTTTTCCACTCTTTCTCCACTCAAATTTGAGTGCATTTTTTTAAACTATTGATTATTCATCCCTACCTTACCTACCAGCTGAACCACAGTTGGTTCATAGCCACGCTCTTTAGCCTCTTCCACGACTTTTCTGTCGACAACATTGGTCTCACCTGCAACCCGAGCTTTTGAGCCGGTCCAACCCTATTCGCTAATGCGGACAAAGGTTTCGGCCAAATATTCACCCGAATGTTCGCCTACATTTATCACCCAATTATGTAATAAAACCTACACGAATTTCTACCCCGAATGTGAGTCCAAACCATTCAATTCGGCGGTAGTCGGCATCCAATGCACAATAAATTACCCATTTTCTTGCCCCAGCCGGTCCAAATATTATACCTAGTACTTTACTTTAAAACGCTAATATCTTCCTTACCTTATTAGCGTAATCAATTACAGAGAGTCCAGACAGGTAGTAAGATATGGCGCAGGCAAAAATAGCTAAACAATGTTTACAGAGCATGTACACTCCATTTACCGTGAAAGGTATCGGTCTTACCTTGATTTAATACACTATGACTCCATCTATAAGCTTCACAATAGTGGAATAGTGTAAGGTAAGCCAGCTACTTTTTAGGGTATATTGGTGACCTGGTGGTCTAGGGGTAAGGTGTCAGACTTCTATGCTGGCGGCCGGGGTTCAATCCTCGGTCCCGGCAAAGATTTATCTGATTACCAAACCCTTCCTTCACCTCTGACAAGACATATTGTGAATGTGGGGAATGCCAGGCCTCCACCGTGGTTCGGATTCCACGTTAAACTGTAGGTCCTTCATTTCATCTCACAATAACCCTACCATTACACATTAGTGTAAGTGCGTATAACCCGAACGGGTAGTAAGACGCGGTGCTAATAATAATAATAATTTAGGGTATATTAAATTATCCGGGTTATACGCACTTACGCTAATGTGTAATGGTAGGGTGATTGTGAGATGAAATGGAGGACCTATAGTTTAACGTGGGATCCGAACCATGGTGGAGGCCTGTTATTTCACACATTCACAAGTTGGTAGAATAAAGGCAGCCTATAGTGATAAATAAACTATTTAAGTGTGTTCTTGTCCGGTGTAATAGTGTAGTGGAAACATTGTACCTATATCCGGAACAATATGTCACACCCTATTTAATTTAATAAAAACAATATTTTTATCAAGTATATCGCTTGAATTATTTTTTTTTGTAAATGTTTCTGTGCAAGGTTGTGGAAACGATAAATCTATTTTCACGGACTAAGAAGCGTGTTCTTTTATACCCGCTTTTGAACGCGTCCAAGTTGAAAATAAAAGACAAAATATTACAAGACTGGTGGTAATCGGACGGTGTAGCGTCATCGCACGAGATCAAGTACAATACAATTCACACAAAAACACGTTAGAGAAAGACCAAAGTTGTCGGAGATTACGTTTTATCATTTTGGAATGTTAAATAAATCTTTGGAAACTTTTCAGTTCTCAAGAAATATTTCCAGGGCTGCCAAAATACATTTAACTATGAACCCAGTTAGTTTTTTTGTATGTAATATATTTGAATAATCAACTTTTTTTTATCTCACTAGATAAAATTTCTTTATTCAAAGAAGTAGTGACGCTATAAATTAAATCATTGTCTTGGTTAATATAATAATAATTTTTTTCTTTGCTTTCAAGTACAGCAGGGGTGTTCAAAGTGAATTGGGCCTCTTGTGTGCTACCCGTGGCAGTTTTTATGTTTATGTTTATTATTGTGGGGATAAGGGGCAGACATTTTAATAATATATTCAAAACTTATATGTTTTAGTTTAAGTCTTTTTATTCTTATTTTCTCATACCGAATTTAGCTAATCATCTGAACTATAAGAAAACCTTTTAGAAAAAAAAAAAAAAAAAANGAAACCAGACTAAATGATCTTGACGTTTAGACCACGTGACCTTTGATATGGCTTTTTAGAAATTAATATACGGTTTACGAATTAAATTTACTTAAACCAAAAACAAATCTATTTGCCATGCACCCGCTAGATCTGTTTAGTTTTATAGTTGGCACTACAACAAAATATTTTGTAAATGCCTGGTTTTCAGTACATGTTTAATCAGCTACGATTGTCCCATGCTTTTCGAATTTTAGATAAAAACCTGTAAATTAAAAACTCATACTACAATCTAGCTCTGAATATCTTAATTCGTTTGACATTTTGATGAAAACCTGTAAAATAAGGATCTAGACTTCACTCTGTGCAATGTAAGGATAGTCAAATGTCGCTTATTTTAATGTTGTTTATTACTAAGACCACTTAAATGAAGTGCTTTAATAGAATCAGCTAGAAAGGTTTTTTTTTTACACCCAACACTGTTTCTAGCTTGTGCCCTGGGTCAATTTTTTATTCAAACCATATATTTTCCATTACCGGCTTGTTAGGCCTGTCGTAGCTTCTTATGCCTTATAATCTAACTTAAAACTAGGACAGGCACAACATCCAGACCCCGGCCGTTAATTCATCACTGTGAGAGGGCAAACCCATATTTCACCAATGATACATTTTTCTTCCATGCCGGGAATCGAACCCGGGACCCTTATCTCAGTAGACAGACACGCTACCGACTATGATAAAGTGTCGGAGGAAACTATTATACCAGTGGCATATTCTGAGAAAAACTAATAGGTATGCTGTACTCTAAAAGTTGCAACGGATATTTGGGGGCCGAGGACCCTCAACCACCGTTGTGTTGTCCAAGAACGTCAAGGGATATATTTGAAGATGTGTTCAAATAGAACAGTGGTTCTCGAACATTTATTATTTCCTTTTAACTGTGTGCTATCTTAGGACATTTTTAGCCACCCCCCCCCCCC
>CABEEJ010002716.1:40874-89926 GCA_901482245.1 Timema douglasi
CCATCCCTCTTTCACTCCGATATTCTCTCTTCTTTTATTTATCCATAACGATGATTACCGTCCACTCAAAATGTAATAAAAGTAACTCTATGGTGTCAGCCCGTATTCAGGCTATATTTACCGAGTGGCTACCAAACTGTTTGGCGAATTAGTGCCAACTCTTGCGGACAGAGGGTGTCATATGGTCAGCACTACAATGACTCCAGCCATTAAGCTCGGCTTTCTATACCGGAGCCACTACTACTTTATTCGAGTAGCTCCTTATTTATCCACCCTAGGCTGAATCTAACCCGTTCCAGACCCACTGCTTCCCAGATAATCTGAATGCGCCAGGAATCAAACCCAGGACCTCTGGGTCCATAGCCAGAACCTATGACCACTAGACCACATAGGCGATCCTCAAATTGTAATGATGTATACATGGTTAGAAATTTAAGTAAATATTAATGTCGGGGCTAATAGTGGTATGGGCACATTTCTGAATGCATAAGAGAGACAGATCATATTCAATTAGCCTAGTGTAATTAAAAGCATACAGTTAGCAATACTCAAAGAAAACAATCATAATAAGAGTAAAATGAAGTGATACATCGATCAAGCGTCCATCAGATCTTGGTGAGAGGGAATCAGGTGGAATGTTCAACTCACGTTGCAATTAAAACTATTTTATAAAGCCTAACTTATCTCACACAATGCTGCTTGGAAACAAACGAGTCTCCCAACTTGAGAATTTATGCTCCAGAAGCTATTTAGATTCGTAAACTCTGACTAACATAAGGGAGATTATTTCGGACAATTAATACTCTATCACTACGTCATCCTGGCGGCCGGGGTTCAATCCTCGGTTCCGGCATAGATTTATCTGATTGCCAAACCCTTCCTTCACCTCTGACAAGACATCTTGTGAATGTGGGGAATGCCAGGCCTCTACCGTGGTTCGGATTCCACGTTAAACTGTAGGTCCTCAATTTCATCTCACAATCACCCTACCATTACACATTAGCGAAAGTGCGTATAACCCGAACGGGTAGTAAGACGCGGTGCTAATAATAATAATAATAATACGTCATTGGCTTATTGCTAAGATATTTACACATATCTTTTGCTGTAAGTAAAGTTTGCACCCATGTGGGAGAATGTCAAACAGGGTATTTGACCCCCTTCCCCTTCTTTCCCTAACACCACAAATAATGCTAATATCAATTTAAATAATATTAAGTATAACATTGAAGATGTGTCAAATGTATATACTACATTATAAGACCAGGCTTCAGACTTAAGCCTAGTATTCAAAAGGTTTACCGTTACACACAAAATAAACAATCGAAAAAAACAAACATACAAATAATAGCTTCGATACCATTTGTATTATTTAAATTACTCAATTACTATAAGACTACTCAAAATGATTTATAAAAGCATTTAATATTCATAAATATTCTCGGCCTTCAGGGCTTAGGAAGCTGTGCAACCCCAAACCCGCTCTTTTTATCAAAATTTCATTTTTGCTACAGCCTTGATTGAATGCCTCCCCCCAAAGTAAATGGCTGGGTGCGCCACTGATTAAGTAAATTATAAGAAAATCTATTTTATTTTACCTTTTCCTTCTAAATCATCTGGAAATGGTGAACTCACACTCCTGACTTTTGGGATTCTTTGATGTATAATTATATAAAATCACAATGACTAATAAGACGTTAATGTAAAAACAAAAACTAAAAGAACACTATTAAAACTCCACGATCCATTCTACTAAGGAAAAACAAGAATTACTGTCGACAACGGTTAAAGTAGCCTCGTCACCCACCTTAATCCGCCCCCCTTGCCCACTCTATCAGTGCTGAAATGTTTAAATTTGAAATAATGGTTATATGTGTTTGCCAAATATATGATAATACATGTGACTAGAATACCTAAACATAAATCAATGTATTTAATTAGTGTATAATTTAATGCTTGTTTCGTATACTAATTATTATTTTACAATTAATTATATATTTATTTTATGTATTTTTACTTAAACTATACTAAATTAGCTTAATAAATAAACATTGTGATATTGAATCTTTTTTTAAATAGTTGGCACAATGCTTAGCTTGCTTCACAGGAACTGCATGACCTGGGTTGTGAAAACCCGAGCTCATTGCCCAATTACTTATGGGTGAGCGGAAAGGAATGTGTTGCAACCCCCTAGAAATTCGTCAAGGTCATTAGAGCCTACCTAGCTTGCCTTGCGTTTTTCAAGTAGCAAGCCCTGGGTTTCCTATTGTGCAAAGTAGAACCTTTTGGAAGAAGAATGACTTAAAACGCAGTATTCTTGGAATATGAACAAATATTAGTTTTAAAATTAATAATTCATTACATGCATATTTATTAACAATTCAAACAATATTGTTTACACAGTTCACACAGACAGCATTTAATTAAACAAAAAAACTAGTCCATATCATTTTGGGTGTGTGGCATGAACACAAATCACGTAAACTCTTGTTCTGAAAAATATGAAAATATATCAACAACAGGGAACATAATTCATGTATCGGTGACCAGACTAAGCGTAGTAATGGATAAATGTAGCCATTATTCTGTTTGTTGGGCTTTGTAACAATAGTACTTTGAACCAGCTTTGGTTACTTAACAACAAATGGGATTAAAACATAACTTAAAATTGATAGGGAGCAATTTTAATCTTGGTAAGCTGCAGAATAGTCTGAGTAACGTTTATTTGTTTCTTTAATACCAATATATAATTTGTACAGTCTTTGTTATTTGCACAGACAATATGAGTCCACGTGGTTGCTGATCCTGGCCGGCTGCCATGACAATGAACAAAAAACAAATATAGAGACAGATGATTGAATGAACAGGTATGTTTTAAGTCAACCAATCAAATAATGCATAATGCATTTTAGATTGTTCTCGCCTGAGAAGTACTTTGTGGAAAAACAGCTCATTTTTATAGAAATACCCCTTTATAAAACACAGTCATAAACTTTATCGTACAACAACATAATATTCTACTATATTATTAGTATTATTTTATAAGTATAGTTATAATATATCAGAAGTGACAGCTGCAAGTCAAATAACTTGACGTATAAAAACGTAAAAGTAGATTTCGTGACTTTTCTAGCTGTCAAACATTCTATTACCGTTAAAATTGGAATGTGGTATGTCTCATTAAGGTTTTGACTGTCTCCTATCAAGAGAAAATATAGCAGTCGTGAAAACAAATTTATCTCGAGAGTTTGATGAATCTTTACTTATTATGTCTGCTTCTGTCTGTCCCAGGCTACGGATACAAAATGGTTTGATGGATTTTTTCAAACTTGATAGTTATATTCTATAAGCTTATACATCAGGACATGTTTATATTTTCAGCCTATTCCTCAAAGTAAGCTTAGTTTACTAATGAGTGATTTTTATGGTTCTAGTGATTTTGTTTAAACTGCATAGGTAGGATTTGTTTGACATGATAAATAGCAATGTTTCCTTGGTTTCTGGGCAGATAGATATTCGTTTACGGGTAGTTAACTAATGGGAAATTTTCGAAAACCCGAAAATTTTTGTAAATAATTCTACCGATTTTATTTAAAACGTGTATACGAGGATTGTTTGATATGAGAAATAACAATGCATAGGCCATAATTGTTTTGGGGTGAAAATTAGTTTATAGTTCACTAATGAATTATTTTTCAAAAACTTGAAATCTTGTTAAATATCTCAAATAATTTGGTTCAAAATGGGTATCTTGGGAGTGTTTGATACGACAAATAACGTTGTATACCAATGTTTGCGATAAATATTTGTTTAAGGGTGGTAGTTTGTTTACTGATAATTGATTTTCTAAAATCTTATCTAATTCAACAATGATGATTTAGTTACGAATGGGTATCTATTAAGTTATTTACATTATAAATAATGTTTTAAATAAATATATTTTCCTGAAATAATAATAATTATTATTTAGTAGTTTATTTCAACACTAGTTTAAGCGTGATTTACTCAAAACAAACTATAGAAAGGTTGAAATTTTCCTAAATTGGTCTTGAAGATTGTGTACCACGTGAGTATTTGGGAAAAGTTTTTCACGATAAATAAAAATATGTTTTTATTTTTACAAATAAAAAGTAATTTTAGGATAGTTTATAAATAACTTATTCTTTAAAATTTGAAATGTATTAAAATTATTTAACTAATTTGATTTAAAATGTATACATACATTTTTTATTGTGATGAACAAGATTATTTGTTTGTTTTTATGAAGAAAATGTACTTAACGGTGGTTTACTAAGAATCTATTTTTAAAATTTTCGTTGAAGTTATAATACACATTTTAAGAAAGTTGGTGTGAATTTGTCCTACTTTTTTCCCCTGAATGATAGAACAAGTTTTACCGAACCAAAGGAATCATTCTGTCTCACACACTGGTTTATATTTTAAATGATTGTTTGAAAGACTATAATTTATTTACTGCTATCAACTTAAGGCAGGCCTGTATTAAACCTACACATGCCATTGGCTTTGAATTTTGAGAAACACCTCCGTACAAATGGTTTCAATTTATTTACCATTCGAAAGCTAAAACTTTTATCAGATTGGTTTAGTGGAGAAATTTTGGAGCATCTAAAAATAACCCAAAGGTAAATTAGACATACGAGGTATTGGGAATTTGGGAACGATATATACAAATGCCCCGTTGGGCTTGCTTGTTGATAGATGGAAATAGGGTGAACAACTGAAAACGAAAGAGAAAAAAAGTTACCCAATAATATATTTCAGAGACCCTTTTTTTCCATCGCGTTTTATTACCCGTTTGGATTATACGCTTATGAACTAAATACTCTAATGGTTTTAAGGACGAGGAAGGTTATGTTTATATGAAGTGTACCCGCATTTGGGTGGAGGAAGATTGGAAAGCCATTTTGAAAAACTACTCTCAGTATACTCGACCGAGTCTCGAGCCTCGATGCACCCCGTCATTGACATTCCAGTTTACTGCAAGAGTAGCGTCTTATACCATGCAGCCATCGAAGCGGTTAGAACCACATCTTGATTACTACAAATGTCTGACATTGTTAATCATATCTAAAAACTATCAACGGAAAAAGTACGCGATTCCATCTGTGTATGGCCCCTTTCGCTTTATTGTGCCTCACCATTTTTACGGAGCTCTACCAATCAGAGATCAGATCACGTTAGCGGCGATGGTTTGACCCGACTCACTGTAGAGACCAGGATAACATTTCAAGAGAAGCTCTGGTATGGATAGCGCAAGGACGCTGATGTCGGGGCAGGTGGAGGACCGTAGATGAAGAGGGAAGAAAACTGGGAAATACATGGGATTAACTCAAAAGGGTAGCAGAGAATAGTTTTGAATGGCGAAGCTTTGTAGCGGCCCAATGCTCCACGCAAGGAGTTTAATAAATTTACATTACAATAATATAGTAAACTATTGTCAACACTGACAGCAAAAATAATGTTTGTATTTTCTAAAAGGTTCTCCATATTGAGTAGTTCATCCTATAGACTACTGATGTTATAGAATCTCCATTCACTCAGCACTTTTACAGGCCTTACTCCATTTTTTACCTTTCAAATTATTTAGTTAAACTAAAAAACACATACTTATCTTTATTTACATTTCAGCTAAACATATTGTTACAAGGATCTCTTAAGTAAATGCCTCCAAAAGTATTTCTAAAATTTGATTTAATAAATATCACAAATAGCCTGATTTGGGAAACTATTCAAAAAATCAGGCTACACCGATAAAAACAACATTCAAAGATTCCTGGATAGCTCAGTGGTTAGAGCATTGGCGTACTAAGCCAAATATCCCAAGTTAGATTCCAGTGTACAGGTGTAATTTTTCAATTTTCAGAATGATATCTAGATGGAGTAAATCCTCACTAAAAAACATAAATAATAGCTTTAGCTGTTTGATTAGAAAATTAATCTTGTTACTTATGAGATAGTTCTTTTCATTATTTAAGAATATGTTATTTTGGTTTCACTGTTATTTTGGAAATACTCGTACTTGGAATCTTATTTGACTTGCCGCCGTGAGGGGCGAGACAAGCAAGAGACATATCATTGGTAGAGCATTGGTGCACAAAGTCAAAGTACCTGGCACCTGTATTCTGAGGCCACCATATAGGCCAAGGAGGTAATGTCAACATTCTGAGAGGCGTTAAATATGTTTTTAAAAATACCACGTTTTTTAGGGAGTGCTTTGTTATTTCAAAAACGTGATCACACAAAAATGGGGAAGAAAATGTATGTCAACATTTTTCTATAGGATTAAAATAAACCTTACATTTAAGGTTCTATAATTTTAAAATTATCAATTTAAAAGTGAGATCAGCTGTTTTATAACTATGTTTCAAGAAATATTTTGCATTTCTGAGACCAAAGTAAAATATTAGAAACATAGATCTTATATTCCTCAAACAAATAAGGTTATTATTTAATATGAACATAATTGAACTTCTTTTTTAAATATTGAGGATTTATTTAGTAATTTTGAAGCTTCAGAAATGCCATTCTCTTAATAAATATTGCAGTATATGAATAATTACCTCCAATTAGGCGACACCCTTAACCGATATTTTTATGTGACTAGAATCCAGATAAATTCCACATAACGTACTTTAGGTTTAATAAATGCTGTTCTCTTATACTCACCAATTCAACTTTAAATCATAATGGGTTCGAAACCAACTATCTAACAGTTTGCAGGTTAGTAGATAATCCAGCTGTAATTGGATTCAGGTTGAAAGTATGTTGTGTGTTATATCATATACAACTTATTTATAATTTTCGCCACTAAAAGATAAGCCATCATAATCTCTGTATGGTTTATTATTAGATTTAAGAGGACTAAGTTGTCTACTCCTTTACAAGCTCACTGTCGTTGAAAGGTATCTTCTTACTATCCAGCATGGTTGCGAAACTTTTAACGAAGCTACAGTATCAGAAAACTTCTTCCTTAAAAGCCAAAGAGTAGTTAGGAAAGGGGGCAGTTTGACTGCGATAAAATTTCTAAACAAAGCTAAGCTTCGTAAAACAGCTTGGATCTGCTAACGATGTCATAGTCTAAACCTACACTTGCATATAATATATGCTTTGCACCTCCCTCACCGTTTGCTTATTGACCACATCACACCTGAGAAGAGGACAAACCGACAATACCAATAAGTATGACCAATCAAGTTTATTTTAGTCACTCAAAAATTATTTAAATTTTTTGATATATTTTAAAATTTAGAAAACCCAAAGATCAACTTTTAGCTATGATGTAATTAATTTCTTACGCGATCTATTGAAATGAAAATATAACTGAAATCACTATTCTATTTATTTTTGCGACTCTGTAATGGTGGCCCGGTGGAAAATAAAATATATAGATTCGATAGTGTTCGTGTATCCTGTTTATTTAAATACGCCAATTATTTCAAAAGCTACAGAGACGTTACGCATGACAAAACAGAATATATATATAGTAAAATGACAAAACAATGACTGTTTCCAAAGAGAGAATGGAGCTTTAAGTAATCTACCCAATATTATTTCTCCTTGAATGTGGCAAGTAGAATGAACAAAACAGTCATGTTTCAAAGGAGAATTAAATGAAGGATCATGAGATAATTTAGAAATATATTATTACTTATATCTTAAGGGGACAACTAAAGTGAACAAAACCGTGACTGTTTCCAATGAGAAATGGGGGGAGATGGAGATGCTTAGCTTGGTCGCCAACTAACCGCACAAGCTCACATGAAAGCCATGTTAATGATGACCTTACGCAGGTAATACCATCTGCTTCAACCATTCTCCTTGGCTTCTCTAAGGATTTTTCTCGTTACTCTATATTCTTTTTTTAAAACACTATTTGTAAGAAAATGACAGCAGAACTGGATACACGAGCTCATTATTGCTGAAGGTTTTTCTTCCATCCCTTTGGCTACTCTTCAGTCCAAAATGTCTTATACGCACTTATCCGAGAACGGAATAGAACACATAAAGAAACGCTCTCGTGTCTTTGTGAACATCTGCAAGATTATTACTAGTAGCAGAGGTAATATTCAATTTGTAAGCTGTCTCATCCCGTTTTTAAATATTAAACTAAGTTATAACCTTACCCGTAGTTAGTGATGGATTTTAAGTGTAGTCTCTTAACCTGTACCAAGAGGATAAAAACAAAGTTTTGAGAATAAAATTATTATGTTCTAAGGTGGATGAACGAATAGGAGAATGGGCAGTAGTGGCTCGTGTATAGTCACTGCGGAACTGCAGCACTCCCTATTTCCACTTGATATTATCGATAACATTTAATATAATGAGTCCTTTTTTTAAATTCTTTATTTATTTTTGGAGTACAATATATATTCCTTAAGCTTAACGTCAGTACTTCAGTAGCCATCCCCCAGTTTATGAAAATATATAGAAAAATCTTTGTATGGAACTGTGCGCTTCACAGTGCCAGCGACGTGGTGTTTGACTGTTGTGCGCATGCGCAAATAGGAAGGGGTGGGGAATAAGGCGGGACTGCAAGGTAGAGAGAGCACTGTTGCTCTCGCAGTGCCGGCTCTGACGTGATGGTGGAAGGAAGTTTATTTTACTCAGCGTGTGTAGTGCCTAAAAACCATGTACCATATTCTTGAATGTGATAAAGTGTAGAATTAGATTATTATTCTGCCTCCAACTATTCTATTTGATTCATTTTTTTTCTGTTATTTTATTTAACAGAAAGACTAAATGCGCTTGCAGTACTTTCAATGGAGAAAAATTTCCTCAATTGTCATCCAGAGATCAAGGAGAAAATTATTGAACTTTTTGCGCAAATTAAAACAAGAAGAATGTATTTAATTTTTAAATGAATAGATCAAGCTTGAACTGTAACAATTTAAGTTAAAGTAAGTAAAAAGGTTTTTTTGTTAAAATTTTATCAAGTTCCTGAATAAATTTTCTTTTTAGAGATTTTTTTTCCCTTTTACACAATTTTAAAACAAAGGCTAAAATTTTGTTGGAGCAGCACCCCCACATATTTTAGCTACGAGCCGCCACTGAGAATGGGGAAAGCTACAAGATGAACGTCATGGTTTTATATGTAAACGGTAGGCTGTAATATTGTGGTGCTTGATGGTGATAAAAAGCGTGTACACAACATTTTAGTGGGCAAACCTGGAAATATCAAGACACCATGTGTCATTGGTAGATTTAGACGTCGATGGAAGGATAATGTTAAAATGGATTTTAAAGAGTTTGTGTATCAGGCTAGGGATTGGTTGGAGGTGTACAAGGACAAGGTTGAATGGTTAGCTTAAGTTTTGGTGGTCAAGGACTTTCTAGTCAGTAGAGGTGTTATCTCTCATTAGTAGTTTACAATAAGTTCGAGTGTTTATGTTCTGTCCAAGCATCTTTACAAAGTACCCTCCTAGGAGGTTCAGGGTTTGTTTGTTTGGGTTCAAAGGGGGTATTTTAGCTTTAGTGTACACGTTTAAACATTTCTTCAAGTAGTTTATTATTAGACTGGCAAAACATGACTACACACAGACTTTTGAATTCGTCCCACCCATCTTATTGATTTAACTAATTGTTTATTTAATATTTCGTATTATATCCTACCTTGACTCTTTCTATAATTAAATGTTTAACTTTATAAACCTTATAACTTTATTGTCATATTTCTATACAATATCTTACAATTACATTGGTTTCCTCAGAGCTGAAGATGGTGTAACATTAATAATCACACCGAAACTTCTCGTCACAAAAGGAAAAGCTACTATCAAATAAGGAGAAGGGAATCAAAATAAAGAATATATCATTTTGTCTTTTATTATAAATACGCCAAATACAATTTTGAGGGGTGAGTAAGAATTCATCTTTAAATTTGGGTGGGTAAAATGTACCCTTGTTTCTCTTTGTTCCCTATGCCACTGATTTTGATCTGATAAGAGAGGAGAACGAATTAGATTTGCCACTAAGCACTTTAGTATTAGGTCGTGAGCCAGAACTTCCACTAACCAAAAGTATTTAGGACCAATCTTGGCGGCTTTATTTTTAGAACAATCACGAAGTACAAGGTCAGTGGAAGTTAGGGACATCTTAAATCAATAGAAAAAAAACTTAGCTACGTCGAAAGGACAAAGCATTGATTAAATATCTGATCTATCCCCCAACTTTTTCTACACCCTATTTAAAGAGAAAGGACGTATGTCCCACTCTTACGAACCCCCTTCAGTGTCCGTGAGTACGACTACCTCGTGCCTCAGGCAGCAACCCATCCTTATGTTGATCAAGCACACGATGTAAAATATATAGACTGGGATGTATCTACTCCTTTGGTCAAAACCTTCGAGGGAATATTTATACACACACCATACATGCTACACCCCATTTCCCAAATTGGGCAGATTTCTATACATTTTCATAAAGTAACCTTTATATCGACCATTTCACGGACTGGGCAAAAATTGTATTAACTCTTGTCCAGTTCACGAACTGGAACTTATTGTACTATTTAT
This sequence comes from Timema douglasi, assembly GCA_901482245.1. Classification (NCBI taxonomy): domain Eukaryota; kingdom Metazoa; phylum Arthropoda; class Insecta; order Phasmatodea; family Timematidae; genus Timema; species Timema douglasi. The sequence goes on from CABEEJ010002716.1 coordinate 51,407, forward strand.
TACAAGCTTAACTGAAATAAGTTTTAAGATATTATATCAAACTAACCCAAACTAACTTAACCTAACCTAGCATTCTAAGAAGATTAAAAGTTAAATTAAATTAAATACCAAACCTGCTCTTCACTTGTCCATTTCACAAACTGGGAAAAAACTCGTACAGTTCATGAATTGGGTAAACGATCGGAGCTGCCCAGCTCATGAACAGGGCAGCACAGGCCAGCACAGGGTCTTCATAAGTCCCCTTCCCCTTGCCATGAAACTCTCTATCTCTCTCCGTTCATGAGAACGCTGACTGGCGTAGCAGTGAAATACTTAAGAAAAATAATAATGGAAGAATACGCTAAAGGAATAAATAATAAATTATTCAAACAGATCTCCTCAGAAAGAGGGGTTGGACAATATTTGGAATATGGGGGATTCCTAGTAAGCCTCGTTTTGTCACAAGCTTTCAAGTATTCTCTAAGTTCTTTCATTCTAATATCTCTACCAACATCACATTATTGTAATAGACATAGTAGTACTAATAAACCTACTTAAAACCCAAGTTTAACATCAATCACGAACCCATACAGATACACCCCGTCACCTCCCCCTTATCCTCGGCCATAGCACATCCTGACCACTCTGAGGGCCACGTGCACAAGGGAAATAAGGGAGTGGTGACAACATGATCAATATTTTCAATTATATTAAAACTAAATTTCAAACCCGATATTGCGTGGCGTACACCAAAATATCATTTTATTACTAGCTTAATATATCATCAAAGTTAATTAATTAAAAGTAAAAGTTTATTGCCTGTTAATAAATATATATATATATACTTTTATTTTACTGTAGCAAGAATTTACTTTTCCTATAATATCTAATTTTAATTGACTATTTATTATATTAGAAATGTTGGAAGCTAAAATATTATGTTTGTATACACCAACTCTAGTAAAATATGCTTCTACGAAATGTTTTAAAATCTCTCTATTAAACAAAACTGAGCCTTTATTCTTTCAAACAAAATAATATTCTCTTTGAGTTCCAAAACAAAAGGTTTGTTAAAACCATATAAATAGCTTGGCGAAGGTCGTCCACGTTATTATTTTTCGTACGAGATACTGACTTTTGTGTTTTGTTTTGTATTTGTTCTTGCTTGTACTTGTGGAAAACTGGAAATATAAATATTTTGTAGCTTTCATATTTCACACTATAACAACATTTTGTTAGATATTATTTTCCTCTAAGAGTTTTTAGACAAATTCGATTCGTTTTTTCCTCGCCTTGGAAATAAGGACAACAAACAAACCCTTTATAAATCGTTTACGTCTACGAATTGTGGATGGTAATGGCTTGCTTTCCTTTTTTTTAAAAAATTATATATACAACAAACGAAACAAATAGTTGAATATTTCTTGTATATGATAATGTTTGGACATAATGTATGAGTTGATATGAACATAATACACATCTAATATAAACTAATACGGCAGTGTGAAGCTTCACCAACTTTGGCTTCACTTCAAATATTAGTCATTTTCGACTTAGATTCGAAAGTAAAGTTCTAGATTCGACAATAATTACGAAGCTTCTTCAATAAAAATATTTAAAGTTGAAAACTTTTTTTTAACTTTTTTTCGCTTCATTTTGTGGTGTTATTTATATTACAAATTAATGTACACATAATAAAAATCTTTGAATAAATAAATTACATCTCGTGAAATTAGCTTTAATTTACATTTTATGATGAAATATCTTACTTGTGTTTGCACTGTAAACTTTTGTAAATTGTTCTTAATACCTCGACTTATATAGATATGCGACATATAGCTTACAATATTTTTTTTCAAGATTTTTTTTAAAAATATTCAAACCTCGATTCGACTTCGGGAATATTTCATTCTATTATAGACTTTGCTTCTAATTGAAAAAGTTGGCTTTCCACAACGCTATGGACGATATTGTACCTTATCGATGGGCACGTGGAGAACACATTAAGTTATTCTAGTTTGGTCTACTGGACGGTTCAGAGTTTGATCCCAAGCTACTTGTAATTAATTTTTTCATCCCAAATGGTTCTACTCTTTCCATCTATGCTAATGCGGACATGTTTTTTTTCAAAATTCTAGTTTACTCATCCATTCCCTATTAGTCAGATTAAATGTGGATTCCCAGGACGAGTGGTAAGACCTAATACAATTTTTAATTAATAAATCTAAACATTGAGAAAAATGTATACTCAGTGTTTTGCGTATACCCGTAACTTTAAGTTTTCTATTGAGAATTTTTCGTTTAAGAATTTTTAAAGTTCATATTTTTATTACTGTTTTGAAAACAAGAAACAACATCCTGATAAAACGTGTCAATAAGTTATGTTTACCAGTTATTTGGATAAGTCTCTAATTATCCCACAGATTTTTATCAAATTTGGAAAGCATATACATAAAAGCACGTTTACAGTTTATGTGAAATGTTCACACAGGCCAAATTTTTTGAATCAGGGTAGTTTATTTTTGTAAACTGCGTCTAATCACTCGTCCGGATTTATTCGAAAATACTGTATAGGCCTACACTAATTGAATAGCAATAACTAATAAGGAATGTATAATTAAAGTATATCTACACGCATTTTAATATAGAGAGATCTGAAAAACATTTTTGGGAAAAACATCATCGGTTATACCCGAAAGGTATTCGAACCCTGGCCTTATCATTACTAATAAATCATGCCTTATGTCTTAACCCGTGTGCACGCCTTTGCCTGTGTATCAAGGTCCATATTTGCGTGTGAATCAAGGTCAACCTATGTGTGTGAATCAAGATATCACTATTTGACGGAGACACGTGATTTTGCCATTTGGATGCATGCTTCAGACGAAGTATCTTTCTCATTAGTAATTAATATTTTAGTAGGACTATTCGTCAGCTATATACACATAAATAACTTTTAAAGTCAAAATTATAAAATCTTCAATTTAAATAAAAAAGAATTACGTACTGTATCTTAATTAAATATTATTAGGGAGAACAAACCAAAGATAATATGCAAACAAAAATTAATTTGGGAAATAGCTTATATAACGTTCCTCCTCCACCCTCTTTGGATGAAAGTAGTCAAGATATAATTAATTATAAGCCATTTTCTTTGATTACTTGTTTTAAATTTCCAACTTTTTTTTGTAATACAATACCATAATCTATTTTATTTTAGTATAACTGTTCTCTCTAAGTCAACATGCTGCTTAAATATAAAAAATGTCAAACATCAGAAGATAAATATAAATGTTTTGTTTCTATATTTAATTTGTACCTTTTACTTCAAGAAAAATATCCTAGCACTACTGAGGTTCGGGAAAGGCAGCTCTGAAGCAAAAAAAAAGTGAAACAATCATAAATTATAAAATAATTTTATGTTGTGACTGTTAAAAAAACTTTATTTGTTTGAAGAAGGCTAGATTTATATTCCTAATCATTTAATTTGAGGTTATAACGGCATCATTTGGCGTAATTCATCGTTTAAAATGAGATAATTTCACATTTTCTTTGAATTTCTTAAAAAGAATAAAACATAAAACGAAAGGATAAATCATGTGTTCAGCTTTTTGGGGAAGCATATTTTTTTTAAACTAATATATTTAATGTGAACGTACCGAGTCAAACTTTCATCACAGAGGATACGGCTTAAAACCGACTTAATTCTAATATAGACACAACCTCCGTCAATTCCTCACAATGAACGGGGAAATACCCGCTTCGGTGGCCGCGTGATCTAACGCGCTAATCTCATGTTGGACTAGACTAATGAAGATGGGGAGATTCGAGTTCGATCCTGGTTGGGTGCACCGAGGGTGATTATTCCTAAATGGTTTTCCACTCTCCCTCGATATATGTGCAGGGGCATTTACTTTAAATTTAAACCTACATAATCCCTAACACAATGTAGTGATTAATACATAGGCGTATAACCCGAACGGGTAGTAAGATGTGGTGATTAAAAGAAATATGAAAAATCAAGAAGGTTCAAATATAGTCGACAGAAAAATTACAATATCTACTTTCATGTATTCATGTTTGAAGTCAAATGATTCACGGCTATCACTTTTGATAGGTATTATCAATACCTATTTTATCCTCGTCTTACTACACTGGATATCATCTCTGAGGGAACTACATGGAGGGAAACAGCTTTGTCCTTCTCTTGTTTTTGTGTGAGTGAGCGAGAAGAATATTCAACCACCGAGGTGGGTAATTTTATAGTAAAGTGCGTATAACCCGAATGGGTAGTAAGACGCGGTGCTAATAATAATAATAATTTATAGTAAAATGTTATCAATATTAACAGGAAAAATAAATGGTACGGTGCACTGCATAGATTTTCTCCCTCTTTTATCTTAAAATATACATTTAATAAGAACTCGTAAAATTTGTGGAGCGAAATAATACACAATAATACATTATAACAAATATCATAATTGAAATTATATACACTGTCAATTACTCTATGACATTAGGAGCTAGGAGCACTGTCACTGTCTTTGTCTACCAAAAAAAATGAGAATCAAATTAATTTTCAAATATCTGAATTAAAAGTAGGCTATATATATTTGTTTATATCTCAGAAATGATTAGTTCTATAAAAATATTTTCAAATAAAAGATTCTTATTATTTTCTCACTATCTGACAGGTATAAAAAGTATTGTTATCGTAAAGAAAATTGAACTACCAAGTTTTTTTGTATGAATTTTGACGTTTCATGACCCCCCGAATACGAAAAAGTGGTTTTTGAATCCCTATCTGTCTGTATCTCATAATAGAGTCTAAACAATTTTACCGATCGGGCTAAGACTTAGTATCCAGGGTTTTCATAGGGTTTCCCCGAGAGGTTTTTGGAATTGGATATCTAACCCTAAAATTAAGGGTAGTTTACTGAAGGGTGAAAAGAGAAAAAAAAATCGATTTTCTCAAAATATGCTCTAACGATTTTGATTAAATATCATTTCTAAGCATTGATCAATATTATTAAAAAAATGGCTACTCTTTTTTAATAGTACTACAACTTTACAATGATAAGTTATTTTGTATCTCAAATAGTTGCGGAGAAATGATGAAAATTGGAAAACTTCTCTTATGTAAATTACCTTCAAAGTCATGTTCATGATAAAATAAGAATGGCCGTCTTTTTTACACTGATAAACAGTGGTTGGATAAAAAAATTTAATGAAAATTGTGGGAGTGAATTTCGAGATTTTTTTTTTCTTTTTGTCCTTCAGTCTTTAAATTTAGGGTTGGATATATAAACCCTAAAACCCCTCGGAGGGACCTTATGAACACCCTAGATACCAAACTATAGCCCAATCGGTAAAACAATTTTGGCTCTAGTCCAAGGTATAGACAGACAGACAGACAGACGGTATTGCGAAAACCATATTTTTGGTCTCCGGGAGCCATGATCAAAATATCGAGCTAGATTTTTTTTAACGATCACAATACTGGATTTCCAAGGTGTCGAAAGAAAGTAAAATTTACAACCCTGTAACCAAAGAATTAAAAATATGTTTGACAAGATTAATTGAAATTAAATTTATTGTTAAGCTTAGATTAATTTTTAATAAAATATTTCAAAATATAATAATCCCATTCATACTTTTTTTTTCTACTAGGACATGGCTAGAAGCGTCCTGCCAACGTTGACGCTACTATCAATAAACTGTCCTTATGTCCTTCCAACAGCTATTGTAGTTCCAGTCTTAAAGGTTGTGTTGAATAGTGAACGATGGGACAGAGGCCTTATCAAATTGAAGTTTTTTTTTTTTTTAAATGTATATTATATACAAACGTTCATTGTCTAGTGCCGCGGCGGTGCCAACTCAGCATTGTCAGTGGCGTGACGCAATCATGACTGTGACGATGATAAAAAGGCTATCAAAGGGGGTAGAGGAAGAAAATTAAAATTGAATGACAAAATTTACACTTTCTATTTGTCAGCCATATTTAGTTTTCTCTTTATTGATTTCACTTGAAAACGTATCAGTGGGTACGCGGATTTATCGCAAGGCTCATCTGCTATGGTTTTTTCGGGTAACGGAGGTTTGGAACTTGACTCCTAGACAACTGTAATGAGGTTTGTTTTTTTCCCCCTAAATGTATGTTTACTATCTTACTCCACATAAGCGCCAACACAGTTTTTCTAGATATTACCTTCCTCATTACAGCCCCATTGGTGTTATAAAATTCAGTCCGACCGAATGGTTGCTACAATAATAATTAAATATTTAACTCAAAACTTTATTTAGCTATATTTAGCTTTTTAGTGACCATGTTCTGGCTATTATCGACTCAATTCAAGAAACGGGAAACGGGACGAGTAGGTGTATGTCTAAAAGTGCTTCAGATGTCAGTTTTTATTCAAACATTTCTTTAGAATGAAGGATACAGAGGAAAAGGGACAAAGTCTCACTAAACAGATTTTCCAGGACAACTTTTATATCTTAAACCCCATACGAAGTCCAGTAAATACTTTTATTTAAACTAATTTAAAGAGGACAGATACCTCTTTTAACCATCATCTGAAGTGCATTAGAAAGGTATCATGATTGTCTAACAGAAGGTAGCACTGAATTTAATATAAATTTGAACTTTCCCTTTTCCCCCTGTACTCCACAAATGTCATGCTTCCGTTTTTTGATATGAGAATAAATGATCAGACCCGCTTCGGTGGCCACGTGGTCCAACGCGCTACTCTTGGGGTAGACTGGGAGATAGAGGTTCGAATATAGAACGGATGTACTTAGGGTGGTTTTTACAAATTGGGTTTCCACTCTCTCTCTCCACGCAAATGCGGCTACACTTCCTCTGAATATAATCTTCCTAATCACTAAAACCATTAGCATAAGCGCATAGCCCAAACGGTTAGTAAGGCAAAGTGATAAAAAAAAATTTGCTATTAGTTTGCAGCAAAGGTTGGTTTTTGTCCATAGTGGTGTTGATAGATCAACGTGGAATAATTTATGAAAACTACAAACAGAATAATAAATAAAGTTACACTTATCAATTAATGAAATACATTTTGTTTAGGTTTAATTCTTAAACTATTAATGACAAATTTATAAAAAAAAACTACATTATCTAACCTCTATTTCACCTCCCCAACAACCTCCAAATAGATTCTTGAGGCAGCTTATATTTAAAATAAGATCCGGGGCAGACAAGCACCTTTTACCATCACAACAGAACTAATGAAATATTAAGTCATATTAAACATCTTAACAGAAACTGCTTGCAGATTATTTGTCAGGACAGTATTATACTGATATAATATTGTATTATATATAACTGGACACATCTTCAAAGGTGCAGTAACGCACAAGGCTGTTGGTACAGTATATTTAATATCCATGAATCGTAGGAGTGAAATGGGTGGGGGAGGACGGGGGACAAAGGGACCGATTCTTAAGGTCAGTTTCATAGTCAGACTTAGTACACCTCAAGCGCGGTGCTGTACTAAATATAAGACGGCACAGCACCAGAATGCACTGGGCTATTTTCACATATGCATTGTATTACTATGGAATCAATGGAGCCACGGGTTGGGCGCCAATTGTAACACTATGCAATCAAGCACCCCTCTTTAGGCGTCGGTTAAAACACTACGGATTAATTCCCTGATATAAAAATGCTGTGATGATGTATAGGTTGTCTATAGCTCCGTGTTCGAGCACTAATTAAATCGGTATATTAATAAAATTGAAGAAAGAGAACTATTGATGGATGTTTATTCACACACGGTTTATTTAAATGACACCTGTTAATTACTTATACATATTCCAATTAAATGTTTTATATCACTGCACACTTGTGATATTAATGTAAGTTATTTTATACTGTGTTAGACTGACTGCTAGTGTGTGGTTCTGACTGACTTGTGCGTGGGCGGGATATGCCTTAAACATACGCATAACGGTTTATATATGACATACTCCTTGCCTTTTTCTCCCCTCATCAACAATGTAAAAACTAACTAATAGAAAGAGTCCTGGCGACAGGTTTTGTGAAGGCTAGCTTCTTATTGGTATAGAGAAATGGCGTCTTTTGAAAAATACTGCGGAGTTGTTCCTTTTAACAGGAAAGATGGTATAAAAATATATTTTAGTGGGGAAATCCTTTTCACATTGTTTCTGAGAAGCACGTGTTTCTTCATGGATGAATCTTAAAAGGATACTCTACCTATATAACTTTAAATAAAAATTACCTTCATCCATGACTTTTTACATAAAGGGACTCAAGATTTAATACCTCTCTGAAATGGAAGTTATCTATAAGTATGTTTATCAACGGTGAAAATATAAACAACATTACTACTTTTTTAACATAAGAATAGTTCAGTTATAATATCTGTGCTACGTGACACCATGATGCACCCCTCCTAACCCCCCATGACCCATGTAACATTTATCGATTTTTTGAGTTAATCTCTTCCCCCTCTCAACAGTGAAGCGTGTTTCTGGAATTGTTTGGTTGTACATAAATATATATATGTGTGTGTGTGTGTGTGTGTGTGCGCGCGCGTCTGGGCTACATCACTCGTAGTCTAGTTCTTGTAAAGACTAACCAGTACTAATGTACCGTTGTCCAGGGGATGCTCGAATGTACTAATCGTACATCCTTTCCATGGAGACTTTCCATGTCCCGATGAGGTGATGGTGATGGTGATACGTACAATGAGTGTGTGGAACCAGTGTAAACACTTATACCTAACTTAATAGTATCCAACCAAACTCTGGTGGCGTTGAGGTAAGTCTTCTTTCGGGAAAAATACCCAAGGTGCCAGCCGGGAATCGAACCGAGACCTGTAGGCTCGTGGCCAGTTGCACTGACCACTACAACACGGGGACGGTTACTCTTTAAGTGAAAAACTACGTAACACATGTCAGAGGGAGGACGGGGGGTCAGGATACATTTCTAATGGTTCTTAATTGGGGGAGGGAGAATGGGTCAAAAACGGCAAGAATTTTTTTACGTGGTTATTATTATTATTTTTATTATTATTATTATTATTACCACGTCTTACAACCCGTTCGGTTTATATGCACTTACGAAATGTGTAATGGTAGGGTGATTGTGAGATGAAATGGACGACCTACAGTTTAACGTGGGATACGAACCACGGTGGAGGCCTGGCATTACACACATTCACAAGTTGTGATTAATACAAGTCTTGTCAGAGGTGAAGGAAGGGTTTAGCAACCAGATAAATCTGTGTCGGGATCGAGGATTGAACCCCGGACTCCCAGCACAGAAGTTCGACACCTTACCCATAGACCACCAGACCACCTACACAGGTTATCGATTACCCCTATGTCTTGATGGTAGAATTTGACGCTAGTTCTTATTTTATAGATTTATAGTGTATTTAATGATGATTTATTAAAAATATTTATTGGCAAAGTGAACAAATTGTTGCAGTTGTGTGTAACATAATGATTACACCTGTTTCAGACGTACGGGATACTTGTTATATCAGAATTGGCTTATTATTTCGAAACATGGTTCACGTAAAAAAAATTAAATCTTAAAATTTGAATAAAATCCATGAATATATGAAAAACTTATTTTCAACAACGTTTTGCGCAAAAGGTTTCAGTTCTGAGAACTATAAAAGTTAAAATAATGATGATTACCTTAGTTGTTTTGAAACTTCAGAACTACTAATATCATAATAAATACCGCAGGTCTAGGATTATGTCCATTCAGCTCAGCGGTTCTTTTAAATAATGAGTAGCATAAAGGTCTCTAGTTTGGAGAGTTATGAGTGGATCAGTGGTAGGAGTGTTTGAGCAAAAAGGTCCTGTTTTAATTCCTACACTAATATGTACATTTTAATAATATATTTGAACTACAATTTATATATTCCCATAAGCTTCACGTTCTATTAATTTTTATATATCTTCTGAAAGTATTTCAATAAACGTGTAATTTTCATTTTGTGTGAAGGATATAATAAAAAGTGAACTTACGTATCACTGTATAGTAAATAGAGGAAACTATTATTATTATTATTATTATTACTACCCAGGATCACAATGATGAATGAGCAAAGTGATTAATTATATTAAATATATTATTGCAGAGAGAGTGTTTTGAGGGAATAATGATTTTGGAATAGTTTAAATTTCATGTATTTAATTATACCAGCATTGAACACCTTTAGTAAAATACATGAGGATAATATCATGAAGAATTCTATCTGGAAGTTGAAAACTCATCACATTACTAGAAATATCATTATAAATAAATAACATAATATTTTAACATACAATTCATTGAAGTATACTAACACACGGCTTACTAAATTGTTTTTAGCAAAATAAATTTAGAATATTGTTTTAAACAGCAATATATTTTGGAATTGGTAAAAAAAAGCTTTTGAAAATCCTTTAAAAAATTGTTTTACATTACAACCCATTAAAAAAATTTATTCACTAAGCATTTATGTTTGATGTAGTGAAACTAAAATTATAAATGTCTTAGCATAACATTTTAAACGTAATTATTTTAACAGTAGTGGTATTTCAACGTATATTCTTAACTTTGAACCCTTTCAAATATTTTATTTGGTATCTATATTAATTCCAGAAAAATAAAGCACGTACTCAATCTATAACTGTTTTAACAATTTATACATTTAATATTAATCAAAACAATGACCCTAAGGTTTAATTACATTTCAAGTAGACCAGAAAGGAGAGAGCCCACCCTAACTTGTCCAAACATTACTCTTGTCCCCCATCTAAGTAAGTTGGTTAACTCGCACGGTTTGTCGAGTCAAGTGTTCAGCCAAACGGAAACCTCTCCCGGCTCCTCCACGACCCAAAGAACAATGTTCCTCCAGGGGCTACGTTTGTTTCAAACTGGATCTTTAGATCTTATAGGGTCACTTCCTGAATGGCCCCGACACCGGCAGGACTATGTTCTGGGATGACTGCCAGCATCTCTCTAACTGCACCTCGGAGGATACACACGAGAGAGGAAATGATAGAGGCCTACCAAGGTCTGAGATGGTGGCAAGCTTTGATAGGTCTTTTCTCATATAAGTCCTCAGTTCCTTCCTCTCCATCCTCTATCATTCTATACACCACCCTCCTTGATATGAGTCCTCAGTACCCCTCCTTTACTATATCTTCCGAGAGCTACACGGACCTCATTAACACCAACTAGTGTAGGCAGTTAACTTCGACTTTAGAAGACGAACATATTACTCTGATACCTTGAGAGCGTTTGGTAAAATAAAGGAGAGAAAGTTAGTTTAAGAGCCAACGTACGCATTGTACACTAGAGACACATGCCAATGATTCGGTATCATTTGGTTCTCAAGTTAACTCATGGCATGATCATTTCACTTGTTGATGTAATCATTTTATCAGTAGACAATGTGCTCATAGAGATTTAATACAAGTGCCAAGAATATTTGTTCCAGTTGAGTACAAGTCTGGAGTATCCTTGTTCCAGTTGAGTACAAGTTTAGAGTACCCTTGTTCCAGTTGATTTCAAGCCTAGAGTACCTTTGTTCCAGTTGATTACAAGCCTAAAGTACCTTTGTTCCAGTTGATTACAAGTCTGGAGTATCCTTGTTCCAGTTGATTACAAGTCTAGAGAACCCTTGTTCCAGTTGATTACATGTCTAGAGAACCCTTGTTCCAGTTGATTACAAGTCTGGAGTATCCTTGATCCAGTTGATTACAAGTCAGGAGTATCCTTGTTCCAGTTGATTACAAGCCTAAAGTACCTTTGTTCCAGTTGATTACAAGCCTAGCATACCCTTGTTCCCGTTCATCACAAGTCTGGAGTATCTTTGTTCCGGTTGAGTACAAGTCTAGAGTATCCTTGTTCCAGTTGATTACATGTCTAGAGAACCCTTGTTCCAGTTGATTACAAGTCTGGAGTATCCTTGTTCCAGTTGATTACAAGTCTAGAGAACCCTTGTTTCAGTTGATTACATGTCTAGAGAACCCTTGTCCCAGTTGATTACAAGCCTAGAGTACCCTTGTTCCAGTTGATTACAAGTCTAGAGAACCCTTGTCCCAGTTGATTACAAGTCAGGAGTATCCTTGTTCCAGTTGATTACAAGCCTATAGTACCCTTGTTCCAGTTGATTACATGTCTAGAGAACCCTTGTTCCAGTTGATTACAAGTCTGGAGTATCCTTGTTCCAGTTGATTACAAGTCTAGAGAACCCTTGTTCCAGTTGATTACATGTCTAGAGAACCCTTGTCCCAGTTGATTACAAGCCTATAGTACCCTTGTTCCAGTTGATTACAAGTCTGGAGTATCATTGATCCAGTTGATTACAAGTCAGGAGTATCCTTGTTCCAGTTGATTACATCTCTAGAGAACCCTTGTCCCAGTTGATTACAAGCCTATAGTACCCTTGTTCCAGTTGATTACATGTCTAGAGAACCCTTGTCCCAGTTGATTACAAGCCTATAGTGCCCTTGTTCCAGTTGATTACAAGTCTGGAGTATCCTTGATCCAGTTGATTACAAGTCAGGAGTATCCTTGTTCCAGTTGAGTACAAGTCTGGAGTATCCTTGTTCCAGTTGATTACAAGCCTAGAGTACCCTTGTCCCAGTTGATTACAAGCCTAGAGTATCCTTGTTCCCGTTCATCACAAGTCTGGAGTATCCTTGTTCCAGTTGATTACAAGTCTAGAGTACCCTTGTTCCAGTTGATTACATGTCTAGAGAACCCTTGTCCCAGTTGATTACAAGCCTATAGTACCCTTGTTCCAGTTGATTACAAGTCTAGAGTATCCTTGTTCCAGTTGATTACAAGCCTAGAGTACCCTTGTTCCAGTTGAGTACAAGTTTAGAGTACCCTTGTTTCAGATCATTGCAAGCCTAGAGTAACCTTGTTCCAGTTGATTACAAGTTTAGAGTACCCTTGTTTCAGTTGATTACAAGTTTAGAGTACCCTTGTTCCGGTTGATTAAAAGTATGAACACCCTTGTCCCAGTTGATTACAAGCCTAGAGTACCCTTGTTCCAGTTGATTACAAGCCTAGAGTACCCTTGTTCCAGTTGATTACAAGCCTAGAGTACCCTTGTTCCAGTTTAGTACAAGTTTAGAGTACCCTTGTTTCAGATCATTGCAAGCCTAGAGTAACCTTGTTCCAGTTGATTACAAGCCTAGAGTACCCTTGTTCCAATTGATTACAAGTCTAGAGTACCCTTGTTTCAGATCATTGCAAGCCTAGAGTAACCTTGTTCCAGTTGATTACAAGCCTAGAGTACCCTTGTTCCAGTTTAGTACAAGTTTAGAGTACCCTTGTTTCAGATCATTGCAAGCCTAGAGTACCCTTGTTCCAATTGATTACAAGTCTAGAGTATCCTTGTTACATTCTGTCCATCCCTGTTGTTGAGTGGTTAAAGTCTTATACTACAAACTCATCCCATCCCTATGCTGTAAATATATCCAGATGACCTGGATGGGAAATAAGCTGCAGGAATTAAATTGTTGTCAAGTCTGTGAAGAGTAAATGGTCCCAACTAGAACACTTCCACTCGATTATTTAACGATTTCACAAGGTCACCATCTTTAACTGGGTAATATTTTGTTCCGACCAGTCAACTGCCCTCTCAGTCTCTCTTAGTGTCCCCAGGAGGCCCAACATAGCTCCCACGGAGTCGTAATGACCGTCCAGAGAGAAAAACAAAGTATATAAGGAAGGGAGATATAAGAGCATTCGGGGTAAAACAACGGAATAGGGCGATTTAAATGGACCATTTTGTAATCCCGGTGACAAGGAGTTTGACTCCAAAGATGAGCTTAGACAGTTTGGAAGTAACTACTAATGACTACTAGTTAGAGGGGTTCGTCCAGAAAGCCAGATGGTAGTTTCACTCTAAAGCAGGGAGCTTAGTGCTAAGTAAGATTACCCGATGTTCTCATTGCTCGTCAAACCCTATCCCCCCAAACATTATTCCGTGAAGCCTGTAGATGTTTCGTATTAGAATATTTTAAAAAAAGTTTCAGTTTTAAATATTCTGGTATTGTTTAAATTTTGAAAAATACATAAAAATTAGATAAATTTTTTCTAGACTAGTCAAAGTTAAGGCTTAGCCCAAATTTTAATTAATTTTACCCTTAAAATAGAAATTTTAGCTAGCTGCTTATTTAAAAAAATGCTGAGATGTAATAGTATGATAAAAATTAGAGTATTTGCTTAGAGAGAGAGAGAGAAAGATTGGAATACAAATTAAGGGGGGGGGGGAGATCAAGGCCAATAGGTATTTGAATCCTGGCCTCACCATCACGAGAACTCCTAACAAGATGAGAGAGACGTCTTTACTTGCATGGCCATTGATGTATGTGTGATGTGTAAATGAAAGAGGAAATATATTTAAGATAGAGACACAAATAACATAAATATGTTTTAAACTAATTCTTAAAGTCGGGGCTGCTCTTAGCAAATGCGGAGTCCCATCATTTGCGTGGGAGAAGGGCTATTTAGGAAAAACCACCCTCAGTGTATCCGAGTGAGATTCTAACTCTGATCACCCGATCTTCAGCAATCTAGTCCAACACGAGAGTAGTGCGTTAGACCACGTAGCCATTGAAGCGGGTTAATCTTACTGTTGATTTTGATAAGTAAAATTCACATTCGATTGAGGTAGATTTTTATATAGTTACCAGTGAAATAAAACAGAATGCTTTCATTGTGTTTTTCCTTGTAGATTTAATTAATCAAAAATAGAGAAAGAAAGTGATAAACAGAAGGTATATATTTACTTTAATATTTTGACCAAATTAGATCTATCAGCTTCAAAAAAATCATAACATAGAAAAAAATAATCAACATTTTTCAAACAAAATACTGTTATGTGCAAACGAATTCGGTCATTTAAGCTGAGTTTAAAGTACTCTACAAAATTTAATGTAAAATCTATTAGTGTTTATTAAATTTTCAGAGTGAATGACGAAGAGTTGATATTATTAGTTAAAGACTATTCCAAACTATATGACCTCTCTCTCGTCTCAAGTATCACAATAGTTTGGTGAATATTCCTGCCCCCTTCTTTAATTTATTGCAAGAGTGACGTTTTAAACCAGTGATAGGCAAACTTTTCGGAGAGTAGGCTAAAAGAAAATATAAAAATGCAGGTGGACCAACACAGTTTATGAAAATGTTACAATGGTACATTTTAAAAAACTACTGTACAATTAAGTCCTATTAATTATTAAAATGGATTTGTATTATAATGATATCTAATTCTAATATATTATTTAACAAATACTTAAATAAAACAGATTCTTAGCACTACTGAATGAAGGAGTGTGTGATGAGTGGAAGTATGACGGTTCTTCTAAAAGTCTTATAGTTTGGTTCTAACTGGGACGAGTTGACTCTCAGAAATGAAGCTAGGTGACCATCTGTCAGTCTGTTTCCAACACTACTTTTTCCAAGTTTCATGGTAGAAAACACTTGCTCACATATTAATGACGATGCAAACATTGCGATAACCTTCTGGGTATGAGTTATCAAATTTTGGAAACGTGATTTTGAAAAGGACTTGTAAAACTCAAGTTTTGGGACTTGACACACAACTGCTTTAATTGTGTGTTACATTGCAACTCAATTAATTAAAGATAGTTGTCGTGGATGATTTGCGTATTATTTAAACACTGGATACTGGTAACCAAAGCTATAAAATAGAAATAAAAAACAAATGAGTGCGAAGTGCATTTTCTTATTAGTTTTTCCCGATTTTTTTAAACACATTAAAAAAAATCGGAATTTGAAATCCTTCCGCGGGTTGCATTGAACCTGTCCACTGGCCACATCTAGCCCACGGCTCGTAATTTGCCCATCACTGTCTTAGACTGTGCGTCTGGTCACCGAAACGGGTTGAATCTTTACTGAAATTTGCGGAAAACTTAGACCATTATTTATGAACATGTTCGTAAAAGGGCGTGTCATTAAATCCTAAACAACTTTTGAGCAGACTAGCAGCCCACTTAAATATTTGTACGCTAAATCCGGTACACTATCAAAGGGTTAATAATCTGATCACAAATGATTAGACGCAACCTCGTCGAAACAGTGAACCTAGACTTGACTGTCTTTTCAAGTTAGAGTTCAATCTCATCTCTGTTGGAAATGTTGGGAGCACGACACCGAAATAATTGGTAGTGGGACTTGGTGGTGAGGTGGACAGACTGCTGCTGTAAATATAAATTACAACCAAAACAAGGAAACCGGTGCATACTTCTTATAGCAGGATTTTGGTGTGAAGAAAATTTATCAAATATAAACATATCTTTTTGCGGTAAACAATGATAACAATTTACTATAACATTAGTATTATTTTTTAGGAATTGATAATATTGATCAAAAGTGACAGCTGCAGATCACATGACTTGACGTATGAATAAGTGAAAGTATATCTAGTAAACCTCCTAGTTGTCAGATAGGTCTCTCCCTATTAAAGTATCCTAAAGACAAGATATATGTAGGGTGGTGTGAGGGGTGCGAACCGCACAGGGTGACGCCAATGTGGCTGTACCTACACATTTTGTGTAATGTATCGGCAGAAATTTATTATTTAAAAAATATCCCTTTAGTTAGCTATGAACATAAAAACACTTTTCCTAAGCACACCTTACATATACCGTACCAATATACCTACAAAGACAACCTTATGTTAGTTTACTTTTCGAACCTTGTAATGTGCATGCGCTCCTCCGGTAAGAGTTGTCTTTACTACCCAATTAAAAGACGCCTTGAATTCCGTCTGCACGCGCTACAAAAAAGTGCTGTTGTTTTTATTGCTGCTGATGTTTTTATAGTCGCTGATTTTGTTATATTTTCTGATATTTTAGCTTCAATACTTTGAGTTTATTATAGTACAGTATTCATTTATCTACAACTTAGCCATTATTTGGGCCATTATTTATTATGCTAACTTAATCCATTATTGCATCTTATGGAACGGTAAAGTTTAACAAGTTAAAATGGAAATAACTGTGATGTACTTCTGAAACTTTTTCCCCTCGAATATTATTGTTTTCTTACCGAATTTACACTTTAAGGACCGGTCTTATGACTCCTGGACAAATATTAATCTGGCGGATAAGTATTTATATCCAGTCGATAAGTTAAAAGTGAGTCTTATGACTGCCAAATAGCATTTATCTGACAAATAAAATGTATTTAGCCATCACATTTTTATCAGGAGGTTTAAATACCTGATAACTTTTACCAGAAAGTTAAAATGGGTGTTGTTATAGTGGCGCGTTGTTTTTCATGATGTTTATCCTATCAGAATATGTTTTTAGGTTAAAATCTTGGTTCACGTGTTTAGTAAGCACAGACTTAGGTTCTAACTATATATAAAGTTAGAATAATCATACTTAGCACCGCGTCTTACTATCCGTTCGGGTTATAACCTTATAAAGTTAGAACATTTAATTCACACTTTTATAAAAACTGACAAGCTATTTGTAGGGCTATATTTATATACGAACAAATGATCAAAATGTGAGTACAATAAATGAGATTTTGTAAACGTTGTACTGAACTATTGACAACATATTTTTGGCAGACACCGAAATTAATATTTGCAATACAGCCTAGCTTCTGCGCCCACGTGACTCCATTTGCTTATTCGCAATCGCTTAGCCACCATTATTTAAAAAATGTTGAACGGTGTAGCTATTAGCCCAGCTGTACTCATGCGCGCTCCAGTAAAAACAGTACCAACCTAGAATTGTATTCATAAAAATATATTTATCCTACAGATAACCATCCAGCAGATAAATTCAGTTCATAATATGAATAAAATATTAAAGTGGCTGATAACCTTTATCTGGTAGCTAACTTTAACCTCCTGATAACAATATTTATCCGGTAGTCATAAGACTGGTCCTTAGTGATATACGCGAATTATGATTTACAAGTAACATTAGTGCAAAAAAAATCACTAATAATTCTGTATGGTCTGGTACGGGAGGAGGCCCGTGGGGGTGACACCAACTCTTGTTACGCCACTGATATAATTCTATTTACGGTTAATTTAGTGCAATTATTCCCATGTGAGTAAATCTTAAAACTACCCTATCAGATTATTGTTAAGAAGGTTTATACAGGGCGGCCCACGAAAAAGTAGCCCGCCATCTATATCCAGCAGGCGCCTCACTCTGAATTGTAGGAGGTCAATCCACTTCCACCCATATTGTGACATGGAGAATGAGCAAGTGAACTGCTTGTCTAAAGCTTTATTGACTCATTCTTCCACCCATATTGTGACATGGAGAATGAGCAAGTGAACTGCTTGTCTAAAGCTTTATTGACTCATTCTTCCACCCATATTGTGGCATGAAGAATGAGCAAGTGAACTGCTTGCCTAAGGCTTTATTGACTCATTCTTCACGTCACAATATGGGGGGAAGGGGATTGACCTCCTCCAATTCAGAGTGAGGCACCTGCTGGATATAGGAAGTGGACTATTTTTACGTGGAACATCCTGTATAAAGTATATAGTCCAAGAGTCAGACCAGGATTTATTAACCTGAAGAGCTAAAGAAAGCTTTGTGGATATTTTTTTGTTTTAAACATGGCACAAGTGTCTCGATTACGTCATTAATATGACTGCCGCTTTATAATGTAATTGTCACATAAGTACAACTTCTCACCCGTTTATGCTAAAGAAATGAATCTTTTTATGAAATGTTTCTAGTTTATATATTTGTGTATTTTATTTGCGGGGCTTTTAAATATTAAAACTGATAATATAAAAATGTGTATAAGGTCAAATTATTTTTAGGGGGTTCTAGTAGACTGTGTCATACCAATGTTTGAGTATTTCTATTAATGTATTGACATATTTGTGAATGTTCAATGTTGAATAAGATGAGTCATGATGCATTTGAATTAATACATTCCATTTATCAGCCTTCAAAATGATCAATTATTCATTAAATTTCAATAAATGGTTTTTTTGACACCAAACACGTTCCAATTCCTGTAATATAAATATTGATGGCTATTTTATCAGTGTTATGTGAGTAAAATGAAGCATGCATTTATTTAAAAACCTTTATAAATTGAAACGCTATGTCCAATGTTCATAAGAAGGGCTTCTTAAAAAAATATAATTATATTTTTGCTGTAATTATTGATATATTAAAATTTTTGTATTGTTAATGTTATTTAATTGTTATCGATAATATCTATCATGACAGCTGCTTATAATATGACTTGACTTATGAAAACGTGAAAGTAGATCAAGTAACTTCTCACTTTGGTAGCTGCATTGTCTAAGGTGTCAATCTTGCATTAGACTGGCTGGGGTACCAATCTTTGTCGGGTGTATAGAGGTCGGTTTTACACACTCCCTTCACAAAAATGTGGGAACACTTCCTCTAAATAAACCCTCCTTATCCTTAACACATTAACGTGATTAATGCATACGCGTATAGCGAGTATAATATATTTTAATAGGAATCCCGTAATTTTAAAACTGGTAAGCGACGTTGCCACACCGGTGAGATTTCTGTTTTTACAATTTGTATTTACATTCTTAGCCCGTTTAATTAATGATGGTAAAGATAAATTATAAAGTAATCCTTAAAAAAGAATTATTGAAAGCCTTTGATAACTTTTTAGATAAACTTTATAGCTATTATTATTATTACTATTAGCACCACGCCTTACTACCCTTTCGATTTATACGCTAAGGTTTAATTGAGAGAAAGTGCACCCACATTTGCGTGGGGAGAAAGAGTGGAACACTATTTAGGTAAGCCACACTCAGTGCACCCGACTGGGATAGAACCCCGACGTTCCCGTTTTTGGCAGTCTAGTCCAACACTAAAGTAACGTGTTCAACCATGCGGCCACCTACGCGGGTAAGTTCACAACTAAAAAAAACCAATTCAGACATCCTTCTAGAAAGAAAAATTTGAATGAGTCTCAATCGATGTTGGTGATTGAAAGTGGGCTTGAGCTGCTTAGGTGGCTGCATGGTCTAAGGTGTCACTCTCCTGTGGGACTAGACTGCCTATGACAGAAATATTGGGTGTTAGAAACTCAATTAGCTGCACTGAGGTGTTTTTTCTTTCAAAATGGTGTTTCACTCTCACTCCACGTGAATGTAGATGCACTTATTTTAGATTCAACCTTCCTCATCTCCAACTATATGCGTATAATCTGAAAGGGTAGTAAGACACGATGCTAAATAAAACTCCTTTTGGTGCTATAGATAAGGTTCTTTCTCTGAAAATGGTACTGTACAGTCCATTGACAAGCTGGACACTTGATTGTATTGATCACGTGATTCTCAAGTATCAGAAGAGACTACAAGTTGTTTGTATGTCTGGACGGCTGTGAGTCCTCCCCTTAACGAAATGTCGTGGACTGAGAGTCACGTGACGTCTGGGGTAATACACAGACTCACGACACAAAACAAGGTTTGTATAGTACTAGTACTAGTACTAGCTTAACCAGTACAATATATCACGTGTTAACGCGCTATCTTTTATATTATTATTATTATTATTATTATTAACACCGCGTCTTACTACCCGTTCGGGTTATACGCACTTACGCTAATGTGTAATGGTAGGGTGATTGTGAGATGAAATGGAGGACCTACAGTTTAACGTGGAATCCGAGCCACGGTGGAGGCCTGGCATTCCACAAATTTACAAGTTGTTATTAATACACGTCTTGTCAGAGGGGAAGGAAGGATTTGGCAATAAGATAAATCTGTGTTGGGTCCGGGGATAGAACCCCGACGCCTTACCCCTAGACCGCCATGTCACCTATCTCTTATAGTTTCATTAAAGTAGTAGGGGGGTGGTAATTATAATATTAGCATTTAGTATTATTGTTATTTATATTTTTAGCATAGCATTTTACTATTCGTTAGGACAAAACACATATTTATTAATTACGCTGGTGTGTTAGAGAAAATAAAGGTTAGATTTAGAGGGAGAATACCAACATTTGCACGGGGAAAGAAAGAGGGAGTGTGTGAGAGTGAGAGTGGAAAACCATTTAAGATAAACCCCCCTCAGTGCACCCAACTGGAACTCAAACATCAATATCCCCTTCATCGGCAGTCCAATCTATTGCGAGAGTGATGCCCTATACGTTGTACCATTCGCTCGCCAATGAGGGTTGTATTAAACATTTTAAGTAATGTATCATAGTAATTGGTAAATTCAATTATATTTTACAAGATTAGCCGATAAAATTCCTCACTTGTGGGTATTTGGAGAAATGCGTTGGTCTTTTCTTGTCTGACGTGCTGGTGATGGGGATAACGGAACTTAAAACAAAAGATTATGGACTGAAATGAGTTTTATAAAATATTTACAGCCCGTCCTCCAAGCAAACTCTGGTACATTTCTATAAAACTAACCTTCCTTTCTTCTATCTTAGATGGTAGTAAGACGTGTAGCTCAGCACATTCAGCCAATATTATTAACGGATGACTGAGTGTTTTATTTTTTCTAAAATTAATATAGTTCGTAGGTCATTTGTTGATATCAGTATATTCAGAAAGAGTACGTTAAATAACATTAATGAGATTTTTTTTTATTCTGGGACGGGAGGTCATGTTTAGACTTAATAAGAGTCACTTTCATTATTTAACATATCCCCAATAATACGCTGAATAATACTCTGCTACTAAGTATAAATATATTAATGTATAAAATAAAAATAGGAACTCAGCTTGAAAATTTAAACGATATTTCCTCTTAAAAATGAATAAGTCCCAAAATAGAACCACTCTCTAGGTTTGATCGAAAATACCTAGGTTGGATTAAAAATAATTCTGATCTCTAAATTGTACCATTTGTAGAGACTTAGAATACGTGGGGCATGTATTAAACATATGAATATAAGCTTGGGCAGCTCTGATAATTGATCAGTGAGGAGCTAAACATAAAGATCAGGGTTTGAACCTTTTTTTAAATTAATGTTGGTGATTGGAGATGAAAAGTACATGAACTAGAGAAATTGTCGTTTCAGAAAGATTCAGATTTAAGGTTAGGAGTTGGGAAAATTGTTATAAAAAATCTTTAGCTTGAAAATGTTGGAGAGACACTTATTGTGTTATGTTGTATTATCGGAGTCTTTGGTTATATGAGGCTGCCTCGACCCCTATAACATCAGTTAGTCAGGATTCTACAGTATTTTATTACTAAACTGAATACATTTGGTTAAATGTTGTGATCTAGCTTTGTGTACTATTTAGATAAGGGTAAAATATATCTTGAAACGACTAGGACTACAACGTTGCTCTAAAAGCACGCCACACTCTTAGTTTCTAGTCTCTTTCCTTTATCCAATATTCCAGCCTCCTCATTCTGGAATTTATTCCTTGGAAACTAGTAACAAATTTACTAAATGACCATACAAGATTTCTTGAGCAACCAAACTAGTCTTTGACTTAAATATTGAGTGAAGAATGACCATGAGCACGTGACAAATCTTTGATAGCCCAGTGGTCCAGGGTTTGATTCCCGTTTCCATGTGTCATTTTTCAACTAATTTAAATTAATAAAACTAGTCTTTGTTTATTAACACATATTTGAATCACATACATACAAAATTTTAGATTACCTCATGGCAGTTGTGGCTAAAATGTTGTCCAACCCCCTTAAGAAACTGGTTTGACTCCTGGTGGGGTTAGAGATTTACTCGTCAAGTTATTTGAAAATAGAAGGGCTAATAGTGATTAGGAGTTAATTATAAACAATTATCTCATTTCTAATTTACAGAGGGAGAGTTAAATACAGCTCACTCATCCAAGCAATGTCCCTACAGAAATAGCAACTTGTACATCGTACCCCCCTTCCCCCATTGCCAGATATCAAACAAGGGGCCACCAGCAGACAGCCTTCCCGTGGTTTTACCATAACGAAGTGTAAGCTAACATTTAATAGCTTACCAGTTGTAAATATTTTACCTCTCTCAAGAATATTGCCATAACACGCAGGGTACAGTCAACACTGTCTTATGTATAGTCTGTTATGTTACAGTATCAATAGTCTAGTGCGGATTTATAAACAATTATATAAATATAAAATAATTGATGCTTCTACTTGAGTAACAACAGTCTAATTTTGATGGTAAAAACCTTTTTAAAAACCACACAAGCATATATTTTTGCTATTAATAATAGCCCATTTTATCTAAATTTTATTATTACTTTCTTGACCGTTTATAACAAGGTCTTATTTTAGCTTGACCACTAGGTATTTCTCCTCCTTTCTGTCTGTTCCATGAAGCTGTCTAATTCATGGAGTAATTTTAAAGAAATTTGACAGGGACTTTCTTTGTACCTGGGTCGCAGACATGGAAATACAAGATACACAGCCTCCAGGTTAAAATGGTTGTGCTGTTTTAAAGAGCCTGAGTTCTTGAACGTTGGGAGCGCTAGTGCATACTCCAAACGAGTAGTTAGACGCGGTGCTAAGAAAAACGTGTTATCAAGAGGCATTTTTTGGTAAATAGCTCACTTCAAACATGTTTTTACTAGAGACAAATCGATCTCGGACACAAATACCCTTGTAGAGTTAATCGGCCGACTTGCATAGAGGTAGGTTCAGGTAGATAGACTCCACCCCCTCTTTCCACGATACCTCACAGATGCGCTTACTCATGATGTATAGTACATTACAATATTTTTTCGTTCAAACGATTGGTTGGTGATTCCATAGTTGTAAACAATCTTTGAGTACAGTTAACTGGGATGGATTTGAATATCTGCGAGGCAGTGAAAACACTTTTTAGAAAATCATTTAGATTTTACTTTGACATTAAATATTATAAGCTACTGGTTTCTAGGTGCATGCACATTATAAGTCTGTAAACCATTATTTTCTTAAATACTATTTTTTCTCTAAAGCTGGATTAATTATTTCCCCGCCATTCAAAGATACCCCCGTTGACAGTATTTATAGTGCACTTTAAGGACTGCACAGACAAATAGCAGCTATGTTCTGAATATGTAAATAAGATTGTGAGAATTAATTTAAAGTAATTGCCTTAATTGTAGTACACACATTTGACAAATTTTAATTCAATAAACGTTAATATACGGGTTACATACTTATCCTAAAATAACTAAAACAATTTTACAGGGGTGTGCGATTACTCAAAAATTCTACTTGGGCCGAGTTTTAATAAATGTTCGAACTCAACTCAAACATTTTTTACAAAGGTCGAACAATTTGAACAGATGGAATTTTCACATGTTTCTCTTTAAATTCTTAGTTTAGTGTACGTTATTCAATTTTAAGATATAATTTTATAACAAATAGATTATCCTAATATATCAAAACTTTATCAAAAATCCTACACCTTAGCTCAGTCGGTAGCGTGTCTGTCTACTGAGATAGGGCTCCCGGGTTCGAGTCCTGGCATGGCCAAAAAATGTTTCATTGGCAAAATGTGGGTTTACCCTTTCACATTGATAAATTAGTGACTGGGGTCTAGATGTTGTCCCTGTTCTAGTCTTAAGATAGATTGTAGGACAAATGAAGCTACGATAGGCCTAGCAAGCTGGTAGTGGAATTAATATATGGTTTGAATAAAAAAGTGACCCAGATCACAGGATGGAAACAGTATTGTGTGTAAAGAAAAACTTTATCAAGACTTCCTTACTTTTCGTAGGAAACCAACGCTCAATTAAGTATGTACTATGAGGGGCAAATCTTGGGGGGTGAATGATTATAATTACGGATCTGAGCCGTATATCGATTATAATTGAATGCATTGAAAAATTACACCTGAATACGGGAATAGAACCTGAAAATTTTTGCTTAGTGTCCTTCTTCACTTATAGTTTAAGGCAGAGCTAGAATACTGGCCATCTCAGTAGTGCTAAGTCGATGTTTCAGGGTTCGATCCCGGATGTCATTTTTCAAACTATTCCAATATGATTCAGGTACGGTTGATTTCCGTAGTTATAATCATTCATCCCCCTTCATGTAGGTTATATTTAATAGTATGAAGTTGCTTTCTTCCAGCTGCTCTGAATGTTTTAGACACCTATCTCACCGAGTCCCCATATTGATTCAACACTGCCAGGTTCGCTTCTCGGGGTGGCTGAATTGTAGCTTCACCTTTTACATTGATAAATGGACAAAAAGGAGTTTTTCTTTACCCCACATCTTAATACCCGTCGAGGCTGTCGTCATATTGTACACCAAGAAGATAAGAATGGGAGAAGGTACTATTTAGAACAAGGGTCTGGGTAACGTGTCTGTTTTATTTAGAGATGTTTTAGTTTATATAAGTCATGTGCGGTTATAATATGTTGGTTTATAAATTAATGTGTTGGTTAGAATATTCCTTATAAAAACAACCACTATCTAACTCAATCTCCTGTAAATATCAATGCACCTAAAATTCTGCAATTAACAGTGCTTGCACATTTTTTTAAAATTGTTTCTTCACCACCATTACGCTTATTATTGTATTCCCCAAATCCTATCAGCTCTGTAATTGTAGCATCCCTCAATAATCTATCGAGTGTTAGCTGACAATGCTTTTGATGCTAGCTAGTTCTCGCTCTCTCTGTTTAGTGGCTTGTCGAAACAATCGAATTTATGAAATCGATCGAATAGTACTATATTGCCTTTAGAATGTAGATCATACCTCCACGAAGGCTTTCCATTGAAATATCGTGTACAATAATCCAACCGTTAAGGACGAGTATTGCTCAGCGTTGTGGAATCACAGGGAATGAATGTAACAAGTGAATTAACAAGATCACTCGCATCAAATATTTTTCCCCGTTTTCGTTTGGATGGCTTCTCGGAAAAATTATATTATTTATTTCATAAACAAGATTTTTTTTTATATTGTGTAATATTTGTACCCTTTTTGAAAACAATGTTTTATCCTGTGCATGCAAACTCATACAATTTCAATCTGAAGTTTTAATGTTTAGTGACTGTTTTTTTAAGTCCAGATATAAAAGAATACGTCACGGAAACTAAAATAGCGCTGAGAATTCATTTGTCAAATCAATGAGTTGCTAATTTCAAAAGTTCTTAAAAGCATAGCTTACAATTTAATCAAATATATAGCGATGCACCTCTGATTTCTTTGATGCACACTTACTAGTAATTTATGTTGTTTGTCATTCGAATACATTAAAGAGGACCTAATAGTTTATTGGATGTGTGGATTGATGTGTCGTCCTTATAAACCTAGCCTTATGTAAAATTAAATGGAAAGTATCCCAACGTAAGTTGAATGTTGTAGCCAGGGTGCACAACTGGACCTTTCTACTGGAAGCTTAGTTTGTCGGTAGCAGGAAGGTTAGATCTTGATTCACATCGGGTCTACTGAGAGTGTTTTTTTTAAATAAACGGTCTTACACTTTCCTTGTAAGTAAATTTCCTCCTAATTCAAGCTTCCACATCCATAACACATTTACATTACGCTAATAAGACAAATTTATAGTGAGACACTGTAATATATATATATATTAAATAGACCTACAACTTTGCAATGATAGGTTTTGCCTATATCTAAGAATGGGGGAGATGATATCAAATTTGTACTGCCCGCTAATGTAAAGTACCCTCTGCGTCTAGGTACACATTTTATTTTAAATCGTTGGGGCAAATTTTGAGAAAATTGACTTTTTCTCTTTTCGCGCTCAAGTAAACTGTTCTTTAAGTTTAGGGTTGGACATATAATTCTAAAACTCTCTCTTCTTCTTTTTTCCTTACATATCATCCCGATTATCCAGGGTCAAAGTTTTAATTTATGGCAGGTCACACGTACTTGCCATATTTGTTTAGCAGAACTTTTTTTACAGCCAGATTCCCATCCTGATTCCCTTCCTTCCCAACACTTTCACAGGGAGACAGTGAATTTTACGAGCGAGCGTGAAAGAGCCTACAAATGTAGCCGGAAAGGTATTTTAACATACCTTCCAGGTCTATTCTACATGCCACAATTGACATGAGACCAACGGATTTATTTCATCTGCGAAGAAAGCTGTGCTACGGATTTTTATTTCTTAAGAAATATCCATTGGGCTTAGCTAGGTTTAAACCCACGAGAATCTGGTCTTGGATTGTGTACTTTACCCAAATACCACCGAGGTTGACTTAAAAAACGTTCAAATACAGTCCAATTGGTTTCAACTCGAAACTTCAATTTCAATTCTTTTGGACGATCACAAGATTTCCTCTCTCCTGGTTGTAAAAAAACGACAATTATTATCAGTTTGAATCGTACTATTACTATTATTATTATTATTGGGAATATTTTATACGTATTATTGGTGAGAAAAATCAAGTTGAATATTCGTAGAGGTATTATTTTGCCAACCTAGTTTGGGAGATCGACCCACTAGGCAATGCGCTCAACATAACTGTTTGTCTAATAGTATTGGTTGGACTTTATAGGCGCTCAAATATTATTGGATAAAAAAAGAAAAAGATAAAGTTCAATTTATAAGAGCGTTAATAAATTGAAAGGAATGTAAAATTTCAATACAAAAAACAATCATAAGTTTATATCGGCTATTTGAGACTCGATTTATTGCCCCAATATTAGATTCCTGATGGCCAAGCAGTCCCGAGCAGTTGCTTACTGACTTTCTTTATGTGCCACAACTATTCTATTGCGTTTTTATTTAGTACGTTCAACACACGGAATGAAGAGGGAAAGAAAGGTTAAGAGAACAATCATGTGGCATTAGCGTGGAGAGGAGGGGGGAAAGCCCACCAACTATGCATCAGGCGGGGAATAGAACGACTCCTCCTACCCTCCCTAGGTTGTCCCACCCTTAGGGTCTTAATTATAGTCTAGTCCAAAACATGAGTTCCCAAACCCTTTAGACTTACACTAGAAAACATTCAAGTTGGGGCCTTAATAAAAATTGTTTACACTAATATTATGAACATTCAATAGTCACACTCAAATTTTACGAGTATAAAAGTAAAAAACAACAACTGGAAAACCACTTGTCTGGTTGCGCTTTTGACAAATATAATAATTTATTTATATTTGAAAAATTGGCAAGCCTAAATACTGGTGCAATTTTTTAGTGCTAAAAACCAATAAATAATATTCTAAAATTTAAGAGTGGGCCGAAACAACGTTGTAACATACATTTTTTCCGAAAAGACTGTTCTCAATGGAACAAGGTTGTTCGGGAAGCTGTCTACATTCTGATATCACTGTAATCTACAGACTAAGGAGGAGTGTTGAAAATTGGCTTTCCTGGAACCACTTGTACCAACAATTAAAATGGAGAAGTCCTCCGACATGAAACGGTCTGTGGCTATAGTGAATCATCTGATTGTGGTCAAAAAGAGGCGTTGTGATATTTCAGAATGGAAATGTGTTTTATCTAGAGATGCTGAGAAAGAATTTACCAGGAAGCATATGGTCGTTTTTCTTGTATTAATTGCACTTTTTCCCGTGCCGCAGAGACTCTGGGGGTGCCACGCTATAGGCCAGGTCCTTGGGGTTCTGGGCCGGTTGGCCCGGGCTTGGCCTTTTGTGAGGTGAGCCGTTTTAGAGCGCCGGTGCTAACCCGGACTGTTAGTAGTGAGCGTGCTGGAACGTGGGTGCATCCACTCGTACGCACGAGTAGTGGGAAATTCGGGTAGTAAGATGTGGTGCTAATAATAATAATAATAATAATAATAATAATAATAATATTAATAGTGGGAGATTACTTTCTCACGCGCAATGAGCGTAATCCCATCAATGTATACTGCAAGTGGGGGGGGGGGAGAGAGTAAATTCTCCCCTCCCCGAGTATCCGGCCTGATCCGGATCATCNGGGGGGGGGAGAGAGTTAATTCTCACCTCCCCGAGTATCCGGCCTGATCCGGATCATCTCACCCTTTGGAGCTTTTTAGGTACCGACCTAGAAACTGCCCCGAGCCTCTTCGTGTTCAGGGGTGGATGGCACTTTTGCCATCGCACGTTGCTCGACATTAACTGCACTTATTGGGGAACGTAGAACAAGGTTTTAACTTCATACATTCTGTGATAAGAACAGTGGCTAGTGTATAGTGCTACGTGAATTTTAATATATATAGACACTCGATATACCCGCCGCGGTGACGTAGTTGGCAAACGCGCTTGTCGTGTTGAGCTTGACTGCTGAGGACGGGGAGATCGAGGTACGAATCTCGCTCGGTTGAACTGTTTTTTTCCCCCTANCTCCACGCAAATGCGGGCTCACTTCCTCTAATTCAACCTTCTCAATTCCTAATCCATTAGAGTAATTAGTACTTAAAGCGTATAACTCGAACAGGTAGTAAGACGCGGTGCTAAATATTATTATTAGACACTCTATATTGTAGGAATGGATTATTATTATTATTATTAACACCACGTCTTACTACCCGTTCGGGCTATACGCACTTACGCTAATGTGTAATGGTAGGGTGATAGTGAGATGAAATGAAGGACCTACAGTTTAACGTGGACTTCGAACCATGGTGGAGGCCTGGCATTCCTCACATTCACAAGATATCTTGTCAGAGGTGAAGGAAGGGTTTGGTAATCAGATAAATCTTTGCCGGGACCGAGGATCGAACCCCGGCCGCCAGCATAGAAGTCTGACACCTTACCCCTAGACCACCAGGTCACCTACTGTAGGAATGGACTTAGGACGGGAATATTGTGAAGAAATACTCTTCTTGGGTGTTAGATGAGATTTAAATTATAACTATCAAAAGGTAGGTACTGTTTACTTACTATGTTATTGTATTATATCATTGTTATATTGTTTGTACTCTAAAAGTGACTTTTCTTAGACCAGGTCAACATTTAAAGAATGAATAATGTTGAGTGTGCTACGGAAGTACAAAGTTGTAACTTATAAACTTATAACGTTGTTCCAGGGAACTGTAACATGAATTGTTTGTAAGCCCATAAATATATAAGCAGTAATTTTTAATAATATTTGTATAAAGTAAGAATTATTCATAAAGAGAGAGTGAAGTATCTACATTTGGATTTTTCTGATTAACAGTTTGTGAGAAAACCAGTTTTTGTTAGTTCCTGTAAAATAATATACATTGTTCCTAACCACTTTTTATTTGTCTCCTGGAGCCTGAATTAGGACAAAGGCTCTGTGGAGGACAATTGTGAAAACGCTGGTCTAGAGAGTCAACCAATCCTCCAGTTTATAAATAAAAAGCAGTTCTTGTCAAATGGGGAAATGGCTGTCCTCCGAATCTTGACATTTCTCATTTCTTTTCGCATCGCTTCTTACTAACCGTTCGGGCTATACGTTGTCTCGACATTTTATAAGGTAAAGATGAAGACCGTAGTTAAAAGAAGTGCACCCACATTAGAATGGAGGTACAATGTGAGAGAAAACATTGATAAATCACATTTGGAAAAACACTTCTACCTCTCCACTTTACAGGGATAAGAATCGAACCTTGACCCACATATCTAGGTCAATCCAATGCATTCCGAGACTAGCACCTTAGTTCATGCCACCACCAGTCCACATGAAAATATTTTATAGCTTGAGAATACAAAATGAAATTTGGTGATCTAAAAGTTGCTTATTTCAGGATATAATCACACTGAAACAAAAGCCATGCGCACCCCACTATCTTTTTACATAATGTATATCATTTAATAGGCCCATTTCCGGTAATTAAAATCATGAGAAAATGGCTTAATCCATTTTACAAACGAACACTCATTTTAATGGTTAGGGGTCTAGGTCGTCAAAAATGAAAGTATCTTATAAAGAAAATCCCCAGCAAATTTCCACCTTTCCTTTTGTGTGGGTAGTGGCTCAACCGTACAACCATTCTTTTATTACATCACCATGGAAACCATGATTAGTGTATGGTTGTATATCAGCAAATAAAATATTTCTTGATTAAAATTAATAACAACTCAATTAAGTGATATGGTGCAGTAAATGTTTATAAAGTATGATAAAAATTTGTATCATAAACAAACCAATGATAGTCGGTTTAGCCTATTTTGATTTGCAATGTTGTATTTACTTCTTCTTTATTTGTACATATTTATTTACCTCTGGTCACAAAATGGCCATTTAAATAACCTGCCCTAGCAATTCTTTTAGCAATATTCGTTGATTAAGAGAGCTAATTTCCTAAACAAGAGAAATATTTTTTTGTATTAAATGTTACTATAGTTAATTTTAATTTAAATCAACAATATTGACCATAAATTCGCATTTTAAAGTTTAAGTATAGTCAATTTTTGATTATTTTTTTCACTCATGTATATCACACATTCAAAAATGATTAAATCATATTTAAATGTACTTTGATATGCATTATAAAGATAAAAAGGTTAAAAACACATATTATAAATATTTCATAGTTTTAATCAATACATGTTTTACAGTTTAATCTTTTTCATACACGATTATCTGTTACTGTATTACATCCATGCAATAATTCTTGGCTTACGTCACTCTGAAAGAATAAGCTAGCAAAACTTTTACACAATCCTTTAGTGGTATCTGATTTAGTTTCTTGGAATTGAGATGATTCATTTATATTTGTACTATAAAGTACGCGTCAGTTATTCAACTGTTGATATGCTTAAGCAAAACTATCTTGTGTTTAAATATTACGGATGCGGATTACGAATAAATAAATTAACTTCGTTTACACATTTAAATTGATATTAAAATAATTAAAATAATTTTAAAATCTGACAACATACATATATAGCCTACAATAGGCCTATAACACTGTTTATAAAGTGACGATTAACCTAAAGTATTTTTTTAAAATATTGTTGGGATTTACATTTCACAATAATGTGTGATATACATGAGTGTTGGGACTAAATATTTTATTGTGAAATGTAAATCTTGGTATTCTTATATATATATCTATATATATCTAAGTTAAAAGAATACCAAGATTTACATTTCACAATAAAATATTTAATCCCAACAATATATATATATATATATACATTATATTTCGCTTCTTACAAACCAATATTGTTTATAGTCACTTTTCCATATTTTATTATAAATAAAAAATTATGTTAATGTGTATTGAATATGGTAGGTTATCACTGAAGCCCCATTAAGAAGTTTCCCAATGTACCCCAACACAAATGTGAGTACATTTCTTCTAAATTCTACCATCACTCATATCCCATTAATGTAGTTAAATTAGTATGGTTATAAAATATAATAGCTTCTCATATTGTACAATTGGCAACATAACGCCCTCCCAAGTCGATGGTGGATGCGTTATCTGAGAGTTCGTGGTCATAATTGTTCACACATTTGTAGCTGACGATTTATGCACGTCCATCACAGACTCTACCTTAAAATATGAGCGAAGAATGACCCTAGGCAAGGAAGAATTCCTGGATAGCTAAGTGGTTAGAGCATTGGCGTACTAAGCTGAAGGTTCCAGGTTCGATTATCGTGTCCAGGTGCCATTTTTATATGTAACGAATAAGTTTTGTATGGCTAAAATTACATCGGTTTTACGTACACCACTTTTTATCTTGGCCATACCCTTTACGGAAACTATGTATTTTGTTCTTGAGAGGATGCCATATTTTAGTGTTATAATGTAAGACACCAAAGACCAAGAACAACGGAGATCTTTTATTTTAGGTTAAGTATATATATTGTTCGGTAATCTGGAAATCTTAACTAAATAGATTCCCAATTAGTTCGGACTAGCGACGCTCTACTGCCTTCACTAATTTTTAGAGTTGTACTTCTAGAAGATAGGAGAGATGGAACAAGCTAATGTAATTTGGGAATCCTCTGAGTTCAGCCTGTCTTTGGCCCTTCTACTGTTTGGAGCAAAACAAAAATCTAATGTAATGATCACGTAAGGACGTGTGTATAATACAATAAAGATTATAAGGTCTCACCATCAAGAAGAGGGTTAGCAAAGTTATTTATCTGGGACCAGCCTTATTTAGTTTGGTACAAAAGAGAATGGAATGTTAGTGCAATCCTTTTTAGAAAGAAGGCTTACAATTAAGAACCCATCTCAACCTACGGATAGTACTTAGCTTAGGTAAGTAATAGGGTTCCAACCAGACGTATATTGGTGCAGTTTTCTGTATTACACATTATAAACAGTGGAACTGAGACCATTGAAACCATTTCTTATTTAAAAATGACAAAATTTAAAAGCAATTATTTTAAAATAGAATAAAAAATTGTACGGTGCACTGCCCAGACTTTATCCCGCTTTTATCTTAAAATATACATTTAATATAAAACTCGTAAGATTTGTGAAACTAAATGATAGATCTATAAAATTGCTGTAGAAAAATTACACCAAAATCATACATGAAATAATATACTCTGCTACTTACTTACTCACTCTATGGCACTAGGAACTAGGAATACTGTTACAGAAAGGTAGAGAAAAGAAAAAAAATCTTTGTCTACCAAAAAGCATAAAAACTAAATTAATTTTCAAAGACATGAATTAAAAAGAATATACATTTGCTTATAGTAATAAATTATAGTTTTTATAAAAATATTTCAATTTAAAGGTTTGTATCTTTAATAGTATTACAACTTTACAAATATAAGTTATTTCATATCTCAAATAATTGTGAAGAAATTATCAAAATTGGAACATTTACCGCTGTAAATTACCCTCAAGGTCATTTTCATGAGAAATTGAGAGCTACAATCTTGTTTTATAAAGATAAACAGTGTATATATATATATATATATAATGTAATTAAAATTATTAGAGCGAATTTCGAGAGATCCTATTTTTTCTCATTTAGGCTTCAGTAAACAAACTACCTTTAATCTAGGGTTGGATATCTAATTCCAAAAATCCCTCGGAGGGACCTTATAAACACCAGATACCAAGTTTTAGCACAATCTGTATAATAGTTTCGGATCTAGGCCGAGGTACAAACAGATGGCATTGCGAAAACAACTTTTTTGGTTTCAGGGGGTTGTTTTTTATAATTTCGAGTCCAATTTTTTTTGACGATTACAATAATTTCTCTCTGAGGTGTCGAGAGAAAGTAAAAATGAAGGGAGGGTAGGGGCCTATTCATTTATTATAAAATGCCAGGCCTCCACCGTGGTTCGGATCCCACGTTAAACTGTAGGTCCTCCATTTCATCTCACAATCACCCTACCATTACACATTAGCGTAAGTGCGTATAACCCGAACGGGTAGTAAGACGCGGTGCTAATAATAATAATAATAATAATAATAATAATATTAATAATAATTTATTATAAAACTCTTTTTAAAATTAGAATGTTATTACATATTTAACAAAATTTAATTAAAATGGGAAGATGTAATCATTGTGTGTGTTGCCTTACTTATACTGCAAACCTTCTTCGGTGGGCGTATAGTTTAAGGCTTCACTCTCACAATAGAATAGACTATGACAGGGATATCGTAGTTTGAAGCCTGGTCGTGCGTACCGAGGGTGATTTTTCCTTAATTTGTATCCACGCTTTCCATGCAAATGTGGATAATCTTTTTCTAAATTCAAGCCTAATCATACCTAAGTCATCAGCGTAGTTAGTATATATGAGTATAACCTTAACAAGTAGTAAGTAAGACGCAGTGCAAAAAAAAGTTAGAATGCGCATGATCAAACTTTGGTCTTGTAGAAGGAGTCAGGATGAACATCTCTGTGGGATGAACTGAAATGGCTTAGCGAAAGAATCTTTGTTGAAACTTTACTAATTGTAAACACGAATATATTTTGGTAAAAACTTTGGTAGTAAACACGAGCTTACCTCGATTGAAACTGGTTGCAAACACGAAGGAGCCTCGTTTAAAACTTTGATTGTTGATACGTAAATATCTTTTCAAATTTAATTTTTCATCAAATACCCTAGCTGTTTTATAAATAGCTTAGAATCTTAACAAAATATTATTTGCATAATCACTTATTATCTTAATATCCAGCAAATAATGAAATAACAAATGAGAAAGATAGCTTCATATTGACGTTTCAAGGAAATCTTGGCCTTTTAAATTAAGAATCTTTAAATTAAGATTCACACACACAAAACTTTGTTTCTACCATGTTTCAATGCAAACATGCTAGACCAGGTTACTCCCAAATGAGCTACCTTGTAAGACCGTAGTTTGATTCACGCTGAGAGGACTTTGTGTCTATCGTGCTACCATGCTTCGTATGCTAACGGCACAACACGACACGACAAGACACGACATGACCGGTGCACAGTCGGCACACAAACTTTTAAATGTACATTTTAAATATCACTATAAAAAGTTTTTTTTAAACTCCTCATACAATTTTTTCTTTAGTTCTACCAGTAATGTACGCCAATTTACATTTGTTTTAAAAAAAAAGTCCATTGAGAGTCTGATGATACGAAATTATTTTAGATTTTACGTTTTAACGTTCAGAAAATTACAAAGAACAAGATTTCTTCTCCAATGAAAAATGAAGAGGATTTAGTAAATTAGTAATGTATTGCTTACATATTTGTAGTAGTATTGTTTTTATTCGGTATTTAGCATGATATATTAATTATTAGTAGAAAGCATTACACTTTTTAGTAAGCTAGAATCAACTTGGATCATGCTTTTCCTTTCTCATATCAAAAGAAGGTATTGCAATCGTGGAAAAAATCTATCTCAAGATTGTGATGAATCTTAACGTTTTATGTAAACCCGAACCTAAAAAATTATTTCTTTCTCTCTCTATGTATATTTGTTTCTCGCCACGGATCCAAAACAGCTGGATAAATTTGGTTCAAACTGGATATTTAGAGTTTATAGAGCTATATCGGGATCTTAGTGAATATGACCCTAGCCATCCAGTTAAGAGTAATTTATTGATGAGTATTTTTTTTTAATTCCAAATTTTTCGAAAATGGTTTTAAAGTTTTGGTTTAAAATAAATAACTAGCATTAATTTGATATGATAAATATCACTGTATTGTTGGTTTTTGGTCAAAAATTTCTTGAAGAGTAGTTTACTGAAAAGATTTTTCTGGAAATTTGAAATATTTCCAAATTGGTTTTAACAATTTTGTTATAATCTATATCAAGGGATTGCGTGCTATGACAAATAACACTCTACTCTTATACTTATTTTTTCCCCTGTAAAATCTCGTTTCTGGGTAGCTTAACGAATCCTTTTTTTTTTAATTGAGATATTTAAAAATTAACCCAAATGGTTTGGTTCCAGGTGTGTATATTTTGGGAAGGTTTGGCAGGACAAATAACACTGTATACTTGTTTTGGGATGAAAATTCGTTTGTGGGTGGCATAGTGATGACTTATTTTTCAAAAATATGAGATATTTAAAATATTCTTCTAGCGATTTTGTTCTAAACGAGTATGTTGAGAGTGTTTAATATGAAAAATTGCACTGTATAGTTTATTTTTTGGTAAAAATTTATTCAAGGCTAGTGACTGATTTTTGAAAAATAAATATTTTATTTTTACTCTCTTATACCAAGATACAGAATAATAACCGTGACAATTTTAGCTTTCAAGATTATGATGAATCTTTAGATTTTAGGCTGTTTTATTTGCATCCGAACATAAAAATGTTGAGTTTACAATTATGTATGTCCTAATATTTGTCTGTTTGTCTCTCCCTGGTCACGGATACAAAATGGTTTGATGGATTTCTTTCAAACTTAATATCACGATGTCATAGGCTCATACTTCATGACTTTATTTTTATTTTGACCATAGCACTCAAATAAAGAGTAGTTTACGGATGAGTTAATTTTATTAAATCTAAATTTTTAGAAAATTGCTCTAATGAATGTATTTAATATATATATCTTGGAGTGTTTAACGCAGAAAATAAAAATCTTACTTGTTTTTTTGGGGGAGGGGTAGCTCGTCTGAGGGTCTTGTATTAATATTTTTTTAAATTTGAATATTTAATAAATGGCTTTAGAGATTTTGTTCATAATGGGTACCTGTAAAGTTTTTAATTTATAAATTATTTTAATATATCTTTGTTTTTATAAAAGAAATCATGTGAATAATATTGTAAAATTTTATTTTTTTAGATATAATGTAATGTATCTTTATTTTTCCAAAATAAATTAATCCAAGGGTCGTTTACTTACGAAAAATTATAGAATATTTGAAATTTTTTGTTATTGTCCTTGAAGATTGAGTTCAAAATGGGTATCTGAGATTTTTTTCATGATACACAAGAATAGAATTTATTTTTACAAATTACAAATAATTTTAAGCTACAGTAGCCCCGTGGCTTCTATGGTGCTGACTGACAGCTCACAGTTGACTTCTGACAGTCAAAATTTAGGTATATACCTAAATTTTTACTGTCAGAAGTGACAGCTGCTAAACACATGTTTTTGCAGATCATCTGGTTCAGTGTAGGGATACGTAATTTAGTTTGGTAACTTTGTAAAGCTGTCAACTGTCAGCTGTGAGCTGTTAGTCAGCACCAAAGAAGCCTTGGGGCTACTGTATTTTACAAGTATTTTTTAATATTAAAAAACGTAATTAATATTTATAAATAAAGTGAGATTATTGTGAGTAACAAATGATGTGCTTGTTTTTATGAGGAAAACTTACTTAAGGGTATTTTACTGAAAACCTCTTTTTGAACATTTTCTTTTATAGTAACCAACATGAGAAACCTTGTGCGATTGTGTCATAACGTTTATTATTCTTGCAACGCCGAGACTTTATCTACTAGGATAGTATGTAGCACATCTGAAAGTTCATTTGATAAGCCTGATACCTAAAGTCATAAATTATTTATACATTTTGGAACTGTTTTAAAAATATGTACAAGTTACTAAAAAACTTTTATGGTAGTTCAGTACAAAAACACGTTTAACAAGGGAATATGCTCAAATCTGCTTTCTCGGGATATTTGTATAATAGCTTCAATGAAACATTGTGAAATTTGTATTCATATATCTTAAAAGTTGTCAACTCCATTGAAATGCTAGGCTGCTCACATAGGCTCAGACGGCCATTGTTTATTTCACAGCTTGGCATGCTTCGTGGAGCTCGCGACGAAGTCGGACGAAGAGAGTGACGAGGTATCCGCGCTATTAGACGTCTAAGCACGTTCCCTATTACCGAGCAATTACGCTTCGACCCCTACATTTAATGGATCCTTTCCATTCCGCTACAATCTTCAGTTCCCGCAGCCTATTTGGCCTTCCAGCTCACTGATAGACCTACTCTCTGGCTTCATTAGCTGAATAGATGATTTACAGTGAAATAGCCCTGAATTATGATTAAATGTTTTAGATTGCTATTACCTTTATACATTCCTGAAGTATGTTGAGAGGTTTAAACCTGCTATTACCCTTATGTATTCCAGAAGTATGATTGAATGTTTTAACCTGCTATTAACGTAATATATTCCTGAAGTATGTTGAGATGTTTTAACCTGCTATTACCCTTATGCATTCCTGAAGTATGATTGAATGTTTTAACCTGCTATTAACGTAATATATTCCTGAAGTATGTTGAGATGTTTTAACCTGCTATTACCCTTATACATTCCTGAAGTATGAT